>CM034146.1:179429236-179684236 GCA_019776745.2 Taxus chinensis
CTCTCAAAAGAAAAGACTAGCCTACGGGCCAAGATAAAGTCTTTTGAAGTCTTTTGAGCTGTAACGAAGCTTCTATCAAATGTCAAAATATCTTGGTGTAGCTCCACCAAGGAATAAAGGAAAAGAAGTAGAATATCGATGAATTGGTGCAGCTAGGTTTCCCCTCTCCCTTCCTAGATGAGTCTAAGGTCCTATCAAAGGACCAAATCTAACAGCTCTTGATCATCAAGCGCCAGGACAAGACTATCTTCCAGTCTTTGAAGGAGGACTCTAGTGTTGCCGAGGTGGAGGCCATCATCAATCTCATCATACAGTTAGAGTTTCTCTTGCATGTAATAATGCAAAGCCTCCATGGTTTCTCCCACAAGGAGATAATTGAGCTAGACCAAGCATTTCAAGCCTTACAAAGAAGGACCTACCCAACATAGCAGGTATGGATCAAATACCAGGCTTCTTTATAGAAGCTCTAGGTGGCATTCTATAAGCCACATTTTTTTTATTTTTGAAAATCAAAGGATGTCAAATTCTTCTATGGTAGGCACGAAATCCCTTAGTGAGTCACCAAACTGATTACATTCTTTTGTTGGGACTCTTTTATTGAGCGTCTTTTGTTGCCCCGACCCTCGCTTCTTTTGTTCACTCGAAGCCCAAATCGACTAAGTATGGAAAACTAAGCGGAAGCCCTCCACGTGTCTCGTTGATACAACTTCAAAGGTAAAATTCTAAGCCGAGTTCCCAAATTCACGCAGGCTCTCCATGTGTCCATGGCTCGATAAAGTTACTCCCAAATAGGTTGAAAAGTCAAAACACAATAAAAGCAAACAGAAGCCCTCCACGTGTCTATCTGGCGCACTTTCAGTATAAGGCTAAAGAAAGACATCCCTAAATAAGCACAAACCCTCCACGTGGCAGAAAAATATCTTCACCGAATAGAGACTTGGTGGCGAGACCAAGTAAGAGCAATTGCACAGATTCCTAGAAATAATCGAAATATTTATTCTAGATCAAAAAATCAAACATCTGAATTAAATACTAACAGTGGTAGCTCTGTATTTAAAAGATTGGGGCCGGAGCCAGAAAGATAAGAATGAAATCCCTATCAAATTGAGGGAGAGAGAAAAGTGAGAGCTTTGAACGATAGAGAGAGAAAGGGTCTTTAAAAGGAAGTAGAAGTTCCAAAACAAAGGAGAGATTTTACATAAAAGAAGGAAGGAGGGGAAGAAAAGAGTTCTGTATTTTGTAGGAGTTTAGCCTCAATAAGCCTCTGTCATAAAAGAATAGTGTAATTTGTGCCTTTGAGGGCCTTATGTATCATTTTATCTATGAATAAAGAGTTCTTATTCTGTGCAAATCGACTTTTCATGTTCTGAATCTCCGTTCTTTCATTATAAGTAATTCTAAATAGGTCGGGAAATTCATCGTGCTTGATGCCCTTAGAATTTCTCTATTCGTTCACTATCTATGAATCAATCGCTTCGCTTCCTCAAACACTAATGTTATCAGAATAGTAGACCATGTTGAACAACTCTTTGACTATTCTAGATAATCTCTTTTAAGTATTTTTTATCTTTATGTTTTTAGATTGGCGCTTCGCCTTGTTATTTTAAGTTATTTCATGTTTTCTTTTAACCCTGCCCTACTCAGTAGAGAAGAACCAGCTTCTTTAAAATCTATAGGTTACCTTAGGGTGCACGTCGTACTAACCTAAGGTTTCCAACAACTTTGGCAATTCATCGGCAAGAATAATCGTCAACATTTATAAAGAGGGCAATAAGGTTGCTGATTTTCTAGCGAATATGGGTGTTCAACTAGAGGAGCAAAAAAATTGGATAGAAGACTTCCCTAGCGACCTCCTCGGCAGTTTACGTAATAGTAGTCTCTTAAGCATTAATCTCCTGATGGGGTTGTTTGTTTTTCTCAACGGGTTGAACAACATTGTCTCCAAAGTTAGTAGAAGTAGGTATAACATCCCCTAGGATTTTGACAGTGGATACCTTAATGTTTCCATCATGATTAAAGGATGTTTAAAAGGTGGAGGCACGTGTGATAGTGACACTAGTTTAAAAGTGAATTTTTGGGGAAGATTTGCTTTAATTTCTAGCAATCATTCCCTAGTTCAGAGAACATGTTTAAAGGTCCATTCGAAGAGCTTGTTTTGCAATTATAAATTCAAGGCCCAGGGTGTATTTTCGGCATTTTTTGTATTTTTCAAAATCATGGGAGGCCAAATTAAGGGTATCAAACCAATCTCATGCGTATAATACAAGGAAGATGACGATGTTTGGAATATTCTTTAGGAAGGTGGAATCACCCCTTTATGGAACACATTTCGAGGCACTCGATTCGGGTTTCCTATAGTGTCCTAACATCATGGAAGAAGGGAAAATTATAGATGGGCAATACAAAGTTCACCATTTCAACTAATGCAATTGGCATGGCGATTGGTTTGCCTTCGGCGGGTGTGGTCTACTTCAAGAGATCCCTAAAGGTGGAAACGGCTAATTTCCTCAGGCCTGGTGAAAGAGTTTAGAGGTATCTTTCTAGCTATGACCGGGCTTCGCTGAAACCCTCGTAGGATAAAGTGGCTGAGGTGATTATGCGGTATTTCACCTTTGATAGGTGCTATGAGCTAGTTTATGGGCCTCATCTTTTTCTTCTTTCCATCTTTGCTCTGGTAAGAAGGTTAATCTCTCAGCTTTTTTGTTTCAGTCCCTTGAGCTTTCTATTAATATGGCAAAAGAAGGGGAGGGCCCCCTTTTGCACCACGACCTCAATTATTTGTTGTTCCAATTTTTTGCCTCTCCCGCTGAGCTTCTCTACTTTCCCCAAAAAGTGGGTAAACATCGTCATACATTGACTGCCTCCCCACTCCCATTGCCCATTCCACATGCTTCTCCCTCTGCTCAACCCAGTAACAGTCATTGTTGCACGTAAGTTTCATCTGATTTTGACCCGAATGTGGCTATTGTGGGGCAATCCTTCACCTTCTTTGGCTCCCCGTCTGATGGTGTTACCACCCCCTCCTCTCCTGATTGATTTCTCGCTTCCCCTACTCCCCCATTCTCTGAGAACCTCTCCTACGGAGCTCCAATCAGATTCCTGGTTTAAGTAGCAAATTCATGAAGCTTTACTGGGGATCTCAACTCTTTATTTGTAATCCCCTGGCCAGTAACCTATGAAATCTCCTCATGCTGCTAAAAAAAATAATGACATGAGCATTGATGAAAATTAACTCCCAATGGAGACCCCTTAGATAGACGATCAGGTCATTGTGGTGTCCTCCATCTTGGTAAAGCTTCAATGGGCCTTTGAAGTGCTTAAAACTTGGAAAGATTATACAAACATCACCAACGTTATCATTGACAAAGAATGCATCGAGATACTCAACCTGGCTAACATGTTGGTGGAGAAAAGTGCTTCTGTTGTAGCTAAGAACGGGTTTCAAGAACTGAAAAACTCTTTTGTTAAGTTATGGTTATGTTATATCTTGTTATAGCTCTTTTTGGTATGCCTAATGGCTTTCAATAAGTAATTTCCACTACACAATCTAGTCGGATGGGATTTTTTGTAGAAGGATGAGGGTCATTTCAAAACCCTTTTTTTATCCTAATCCAAAATAATTGATGAGTTATGAGTTTCGGTAGAATATTTTGTTACTCAACATTGATTATAAACCTGAGAGGCATTGGGAGCGACAAGGTCTGAGGTTCACTAATATGAGCACATGTAGAAGACATATAATGAAGATGAGATGTAGACAAAGAATAAACATGAGCGTGAGAAGTGTTCTTAAGATGTTAGATTTCAAATTTTAGAGATGTAATCGAGGATTCCATAGTCTGAAATTTATCTTGAAATAAAGAATGAACGACTTGAATGGATTTGCAAATAGATTGATTGGATTTGGAATCAAGAGAGTCCTTATAAAAACTATCGAAAATAACATTAACTTGAGAAAGCAACATGTTGATAGCTAGATATATAGTATCTAGGGTTTTTTGGAGAGCATCTTTATAAGATAGGTGCATTTGAATCAATTGAAGCAAAATTACTTGACAGACCTTAGGAGCCATGATGGAGAAAAAGAAAGATCCAAGAGTATTCGAATGCAGATTCACCAAAATGATTAACTAAAATAAAAATATTATAGTGTAATCTAATGTTATAGGAGCAATAAAACAATTGAATAAATGAAGTAATAAAATACTAAAATAATACCCAAACAATCTAAGCAATGAAATGTGAAACCCTAATGTGCAAAGAGGGTTAAAAATGGTTTAGTTGATTCGTAGATGTCGTGGGACTGTGTTGTAGTGTAGACCAAGTGAACAGGAGTAGAAAATTCTCCCACAATAGCCTAAGAAAGTGTAGATTTGAGATTCTTGGATAGATTGGGGCACCTGGAGAGGGATAGGGGTGCCTGTGGGCACCCTAGTCTGAGATCTGGGCGCCCTGGTATGCGGAAATGGCTAGGGAACCCCCTTTGGAGTGTCGCTGGATGTTTTCCTGTGTTCACTTCCTATCGCATGAATGTTGTTGTGTGATTGTCAAAGCACCGATAAATCTATAATGGAAGAATCACCTACAAAACCCCAAACAAAGCATCAAAACTCTAAAAAAAAGAAATATTCATATGAAGGGGTCGGACTGTCCTCAACTGCCAAATAAATGGACTTATCACTAAGTGTTGCACTACATCTCAGGCCCAATGTAGTTATAAGTGTGTGTGTGTGTGTGCAATTGTGCCCTAGGTTGCTCTTGTGCTAGTCGCACTTTGTGAAGTAAGGAATAAATAACTAGATGTAGAATGTAGTAAATGTATGCATGGAAACAATAAAATCCCCTCCTATGAAGTGTGATGTAGATGAACCGACCTTGTGTGCCTTGTGATGTAGCTGGATGGATGAAAATGTAGCTATATATGCCTTTGATGGATGCAACCTTAGGTGACGATAGCTAGTATTTAGTGCTTGGTCCCTCATTATGGTCACATAACCTTATATTTATAGGGTTCTCGTTCTAATTTCATAATTAACCCCAAAAATGTTGACCACCTGAAAGATAGAAAGCTCAAACAACTAGAAAGTGCCCAAAAGGTGAGAGTAAAGTACAAAGAGGATCAGGATGCTTGGGGCACCCCAGTCAGAAATAGGAAAAACATAGAATGAAGATATAAACTAGGAAAGTACGGGTGCAAAATTGAGAGTAACAATAGAGAGCAAAGTAAAATGGCCAAAGACATGGGTTAATTATTACTCTTTTCACTTAAGAACCATATGAATAGTAATATGAGACTGAGACTAAATAATGACTCAAAGTGCATGATTTTGTGTCTACAATGATGACCCTAGGGTGAGAGCGTATGTGTAGATGTCACGATTGTATTTATTGTTAGTGTCGATGCTGATGTGACTATTGGTTCCCATGAGGACAAATCTACAAAAGAGAAGAATGAAAAAATAGTCAAATGCACGTATATATGATCAAAACGTGTAAAAAGTGTAGAAAATTATGTAAGAAAATGAAAAAGGAACATGTGCACCTAATCGGCGATGAGTAAAGAGTGTAGAAAGGATCCTAAAGATGATGTAAAAGAGTGATTTTTTTGGGCGATCTCACACTAGTTGTGCTGACTACGAGTTTTTTGGGCGATATCACGCTAAGACATGTAAGAAGTGTAGGGAGAAAAGTCTAGCATTATCCTCCAACCTTTAACTTCTTCTCGCAATGTAGAACACCACTATAGATGGTGTGTAAAAATTCGACTCGGTTCAAATAGTTTTGATCCAATACTAAATTAGAAAATGTTGTGTAGTGCATGCATGTCGAGTGTTAAGGACTGTTTGTCCTATAAAAGTTTTTGTGTGAAGTGCTGAGAAATGTGCTAAACTGAAAGACGTTGTGTAACTAGCCCCTGGTCACAGGCGTCCGAGAAGGGTCAAGGGCACCTAGGTGCTATTGTCCTAGTCTGGGTGCTAGTGTCTATGTTGTGCTGAGGACCCAAGTCAGATTTTGAGCCTTGTCTAAGACTGAAGACTATGTTGTACCGATACTGAACTGTATTGAACTGTGATTGTAAGATGCTATATGGAGTGATTGATTCACCTGATATATTCCCCCCTCATTTGGGGTGCATGCGACGTTGGTGAGGAGTATGCATCCCAGAAGAGGACCGACCATTGTGCTGAAACTAATGCCCTACAGGGGGAGGGAGTGTGCTTGGTAGAAACCAAAGCACACACAAACAAAATTCCTAGGAGACAAGTGTTAGTACAAGCAAGATAAACACACATGTAAAAGACAATCTGTAAGATAAGTACGTAAAAAGATAGTGTAAACATGTAAGAAGACAACGTAGGCGTGAAAAAGGTATTCAAACATGGGACATCACTCACAATGCCATGAGATAATCAAGGCCATAGTGGCCGTAAACATACAGACAATCAAATAACAAACAAGACATATGAAAAAGCCCACAAACGACGACAGACAAGAGCAAGCAATGTAACAGACAACCATGGAAGCATATAGACCTGCAAGACAAATATTGCACATGAAGCACCGTTAAAATGTTAGAAAGATAGAAAGCATGTCAAAGCATGTATAATCCGATATAGTAATGTGTTATGAAAAATGAAACAATAACACCTGCAGTGTATGAAAGTGGATGCCCCTAAGAGCCCTTGTGGGACTTGTAAGAGGTACTACGTCAAGAATCTATGTTGCGTGTGTCGATCTGTGATCACAATTAGAAAGGAAAGTGAATGCACATGTGTATATGGAAAATATAATGACACACAATGTATCTATCTAACATAGTAAACAAGATGTATCATGCGAGTATAATTAAGCAAGAATAAATGTAACCAAGATGTGCAGTATGTTGTGGATGAGATGGAATGGAATGTTGTATGAGTGTGATAGGAGTCGCGTGCCCCCCAAGCGAACGTGAATGAGTGTGTATGATATGAGGTTCATTTATACATGGCCCCTCAACAGTTGAGAATGAACCGTAGAATAAGAGTGTGTTATTGGGAAATGGTTTGAATGATGTGTATGCTAGAAAGATTGGATCAATAGAGTGTAGATTATACAACTGGTATAATGTGACGTGCAAGAAGAATATATTAGAAAGATTGAATGAGACGATAGAAAACATTGATTGTGGAGCGCGGAGCATATGACATATAAAGATGCGCATGTATATAATGTAAAATGATGTTAGTGCGGTGAGGTTCTATTCAAATTTAGACCCTCGACAGTTAGTATGAACCATGAGACTAGAGTGCGTCATCACGTAATGATACATGCACTAGAAAGATTCGATCATGAAGCATATATTGTAGAATAGAATAGTATGATTCACAATAAGAAGGTGCTAGAAAAGTGTGTAGTGTGTTGTTTGAGAATGTGACACTAGTAGGATGTACTTTGAATGTGTCAATTGTAAGGATAGGTTGTGTATATAGCAATATAAGAGATAATAAAACCAAAAAAATGTGTAGAATATGTAGTAGTATATGTAAGGAGTGCAAACTGTGTATGAGTCGTAATAAAAGATGTGAAAAGAAGATGTCGTAAATGCGCGGAGTATGAAATGTGTAGTGTGTGAGGTTCATGTATGTAGTATGCCCTCAATAGTCAAGTGTGAACCATAACACAAGAGTGCGTCATCGGGTAATGACGATACATATGTATTAAGACGTGTAATGATGCTCAGAGAAATGAAACATGAAACATGAAACATAAGCATAGAAATCATAACCAACTAGGATGCAAGGGGGGAGAAATAAGCACAATGCCCCCAAGTGTGCCAATGACGAAGATCTATGCACCGACGTGAGAGGTACCATGTCAATGTGGGAGAGTGGTGGGAGAGTGTTATTTGTGTCCTGATAAGAGAGAGAGAGCCAACACAATGGTAGGTAGAAGTAATAGTAGGACCATGCGAAGGTGGTGGAGTTTGAAATGTTTCTTGGCCATCAATAGGAGTATTTGCCTTGAAAAAATGAATTGGTGGTAGTTTATGTGGGAATGATGACGCTACAACAAACTTGATAGGAGAAGAGAGTAGATTTATTTTGAGAAGAGGTTGTGTAGTTTGACTTGGTGATGCGATAGAAGACTTGAGTGGAGGAGTTAGATTGATTTTGAGAGGTATTTGCTTAGGAGGCGCTTGACTTATCGTGGAGGGAACTTGATTAATAATGACATGATGCTCATTAGATGTAGAAGGAGAAAATTTAGGAGCCCATTTGGATGTGGCATTTTAGATGGGCATGCAATAGAATGTTGTGAAACTAATGAGATAAAGCCTTGATGCTCAAGATGTTTGATACTTTGTTTTAAAGCATATAAATCATTGTCATTATGTCCATTGATTCAATGATAAGTGCAAAATGGGAGACTTTGATCTTTGATCGGTCAATAAAGAAGATAGCAATGAGTATTTGGCAAACTAATCAATTGATGAGAAATGAGTTGTGGAAGAATATCTTGTTGCTTAACATGGAGTGCAAACTTGAGAGGCATGGGGAGCTGCAAGATTAGAGGTTCACTAATATGAGCATATGTAGAAAACATAAAATGAGGATGAGAAGAAGACCTATTATGAGCATGTGAAGCGTCCTTAAGATGTTGAATTTCATATCTAAGAGATGTAATTGTGGATTTTATACCCTGAAATTTATCTTAAAATAAAGAATGAAGAGCTTGGATGGATTTGCAAATGGATTGATTGGAATAGAACAAAGAGAGTCATCAAAAAGACGATTGAAGATAACATTGAATTGAGTAGGCAACATGTTGATAGGCATATACATAGTGTTTGGGGTTTTATGAAGAACATCTTTACAAGATGGGTGCATTTGAAGCAATTGAAGCAATGAAACTTGAGAGACCTTATGAGCCATGATGGAAGAAAAACAAGGATCCAAGAGTATTTGAGTGCGGGTTCACCAAAATGATTAAGCAAATTGTAGTGCCCACTCCTCTTCGACACTTATTATATGTTGATTTTGATTACTGTTGACTTTAGACATAGATATTATTGTATCATTTTGGTTTAGCATGATGTTAGATGATAGAGATACTCTGACTATTGATGGACTTTGATTCATAGCTGATTTGTGTGGTTTCTTAGAGATGTTGAGAGATAATTTTATATTGATGATGATGATGTGTTGTTGGCATATATATTTATGACATTCAAAATTCTTGTCATGTTGACTATGATATAACTTTTGAACTAATCGTGTGATCTTGTTGATATTGATAAAAAGGATAGAATTGAAATGTTGTTCAAATTTTAGATAAATGATAACATTGTTAGTAGAAATGATGAGTTAGCTATATGCGGATGGTTATTGATTTGTGTGCGTATATTTATCCTTGATGTTTTGATGCGGCCACGAGGCCAAATGAGGTGTTGCGTGATTTTGTAGGTGACTATATTACAACAATCAAAAGGGGATTGGAGACCAACCACAACAAAATACTAGATGGATACAACGAAGGTCACCATGATAACTTGTGTTGTGTTTTGTGTGTTTTAATTTGCTAGGGGGTCCCATGGGGGGATGACCTCCAATTGTGACTATGGATATGTGTGCAATTCTTTCCCTTGTATTTGATTTATTGTAGAGTACGTGGTTTATTTGTGATGTAATTTATTTAATCATTGTTGATTAATGTGCTTTTATTAAGTACTTTAATCATGTTGTTAAGTGCTTTGGGATGTGACAAATGGAGTCATTTATTAGAGTTGTTGGTCTTCTGACATATGTGATTTTGATTGAGTGTAAGTGACTTTGAGTGTTGTACACTCTACCTTACATTGAAATTTCGAATTTGGGCTTAAGGGCCATTTTGAAAGCTTGTGGGACAAACTAAGCTTGTCCCACACCTCTTAATTTCATATACCAACCCTACATATGGATTGGGGGGTAAAAAATGTTAGGAAATAAGGGATAAAATATGTGGAATAAACACACACAGAATCGCAATAGTAGAAACTAATATGCAGAAATTATTACAGATCTCAAATAAAATTACAGAATAAAATAACACAACATAAAGAGACAATATTTAACGTGGTTCACCCAATTTGGGCTACGTCCACCAAGAATCACTTGCTCAGATTTTATTACAAGCCATCGCTCTCTCAATACAATACCCAGATCCGTTTGGAGCTATGCTCAACAAGCTCTACAGAATTCACAGCCGAATTCAAAGCACATCTGTAATGTTCTTCATACTTTCTATCATATGCATAAAACCATATAAATAGACAACTGCTTAAGCAGTTTTACAAAACTATGGCTAACATGAAAAGTGTATAGTACTCTTAGTTTACAGTCTTCAACACTTTCACACATCAAAACAGGCTCCACAACCTAACAATCTCCCACTTGGAGACTAGTTTTCCTCTGAACAAGCTTCTCAACCCTTCACTAGTTTCTGTGAAGACCAACCAAAGCTGAACACAACTTTAGTTTTTCCCTTGTGACCGCCTTGGTCATCATGTCTGCAGGATTCTGACTAGTATGAATCTTCTCCAACTTCAACTTCTCTTCCTCTAAAGTTGTCCTGACGAAATGGTACCTTAACTATATATGCTTTGTTCTAGAGTGGAAAGCGAAGTTCTTAGCTAGGTGTATAGCACTCTGACTATCACTATGCAACTTACATTCCTCCTGCTTATGCCCCAACTCCTCAAGCAATTATTGTAACCAAATCATCTCTTTACTTGCCTCAGTGGCAACAACATACTCAGCCTCCATGGTTGACAAAGCCACCAGCTTCTGTAGTCGTGAAATCTAGCTCACTGCTGTCCCAGCTACAGTGTAAATATAACCTGTCGTGCTCCTTCTACTGTCAACATCTCCAGCCATGTCTGAATCTACATAGCTAGGTAAAGTGGTGTCTGATCCACTGTAGCACAAAACTGTCCCCATGGTCCCTCTCAAATACCGAAGGATCCACTTTACTACTTGCCAATGCTCTTTACCTGGATCACTCATAAATCTACTCACAGCTCCCACTGCATGGGCAATATCAGGCCTATTGCACACCATAACATACATCAAATTGCCAAATGCTGATGAGTAAGGTACCTTGGACATTTGGTTCCTCTCCTGCTCTGTCTTGGGACACTGCTCCTTTGATAACTTGAAATGGCTTGCCAAAGGAGTCCCAACCGGTTTAGCATCCTGCATATTAAACCTCTCCAAGACCTTCTTAATGTACTCTTCCTGAGATAAAGTCAGCTTTTGTTCCTTCCTATCCCAAGATATCCTCATACCAAGGATTTGTTTGGCTGCACCCAAATCCTTCATAGCAAAGGATTCACTTAGCTACTTCTTGAGTACTTTTATTTCCTGCATGTTTTTACCTACAACCAACATGTCATCTACATACAAACATAGGATAATATAACTTCCATCCTAAAATTTCTTTGTATACATGCAATGGTCAGAATGACATCTGATATAACCTTGCTCCATCATGAAGCTATCAAACTTCTTATACCATTGACGTGGAGCTTGTTTCAGGCCATACAAGCTCTTCTTCAGTTTGCACATCATCTCCTCTTTACCTTTGACCTCATAGCCCTCTAGTTGCTGCATATATAGTTCCTCCTCCAAATCACCATGGAGAAATGTAGTCTTTACATCAAGCTATTCTAAGTACAAGTCTTCTGCTGCAACTATTCCTATAACAGTTCTAATAGAAGTCATTTTTACTACAGGAGAAAAAATCTCATCAAAATCTATACCTTTTTTCTGGGCCTTGTATCTTTTCTTGCCTCCTTCTTCCTCTTTGATTCTGAACACCCACTTGTTCTGTAATGCTCTTTTTCCTTTGGGCAACTTTACTAATTCCCATGTCTGGTTCTCCATGAGAGCCTGATGCTCCTCATCCATGGCTTGCTCCCACTTCTTCCTGGCATCTACCTACATTGCTTCATCAAAGTTCACTGGTTCTCCACTATCAGTGAGTAATAAATAATAAAGAGAAGGAGAAAAACGTTCAGGTTCTCTTCTTACCCTATAAGACCTCCTCAATATAGGAGTTTGGGGTTCCTGTTAAAGGGGGTTCCTGAACTGATTCATGTGTCACTTTCCCATCCGGAAGATCCTCTACCGCTGCATATTCTTTCTTGGGTTCTTCCCTATTTTCCTGCAATTGCTGCTTATACATGACTTTCTCATTAAAGACCACATCCCTAGATCGAATGATTTTCTTATCATTAATACTCCAACATTTATATCCAAAGTCATCACCACCATAACCAATGAAAGTACATTTTTCTGATTTAGCCTCTAGCTTAGTCCTATCATCCTTGTCTATGTGAACAAACACCTCACATCCAAAGACTCTAAGAAATGAATAATCAACTTTCTTACCATACCAAGCCTCCTCAGGTGTGCCTCCATCCAAGGCACTTGAGGGTCCTCTGTTTATCAAGTACACAGCTGTACTCACTGGTTCTGCCCAAAAAGAAAGAGGCAGTCCTGCATGTAACCTCATGCTCCTAGCATGTTCCATTATTGTTCTATTCATCCTTTCTGATACCCCATTTTGCTGCAGAGTTCCTGGAATCGTCTTTTGCTTGCGGATTCTATTCTTAGAACAATAATCATCAAATTCATTGCTGCAATACTCCCCTCCATTATCTGACCTGAGACATTTTAGCTTAAGACCTGTTTCATTCTCTACCAAGGCTTTCCATTTAACAAAAGTGTCAAATACATCAGATTTGTTTCTAATACAATAAACCTAAACTTTCCTTGTTGCATCATCAATAAAATTAACATAATAAATTGAACCCCCAAGAGATGATACCTGAGCTGGCCCCCACACATCAGAATGCACCAGCTCTAACTTACTCTCTTTCTTTGTAGGTCCAACCTTGAGAAACCTTACTCACTTATGTTTCCCATATATACAGTCCTCACAGAACTCCAAACCTGTTTCTGTATATCCGGGCAAATCCTTCTTTATGATCTCCATGCCCTTATGGCTCATATGACCGAGCCTCTAGTGCCACAATGTTGTATCTACTTCTGAAGCCACAAGATTACAAACATTAGTGTTATAAGTGGTTAAATACAAGGTTCCAACCTTCTTACCTCTTGCCACCACAAGAGCACCCTTTGTGACCTTCCAAGAGTCAGCTGTAAATATCACAGTACAACCATCACTTCCCAATTGCCCCGCCGATATCAAATTTCATCTTAATGTAGGCACATGTCTGACATCCTTCAATAGCCAAGTATTCCCATTTTACATCTTAACTTGAACATAACCTTTTCCAACTATGCTGCAAGGCTCATCATCACCAAGAAAAACATGCCCAAAATCTCCTTGAACATAATCAACAAAATAATGCCTATGTGGAGAAGCATGGAAAGAAGCCCCTGAATCTAAAACCCAAGATTCAGTAATATTGTGCAAAGAAAGAATCAAAGCATCCTGACATACATTACCCATTGCCACATTTTTCTCCTTGTTTTCTTCTTGTTGTTTCTTCTTATCCCGAAGCTCCCAACAGTCCTTTGCATGCCCAAGCTTTCCACAATTCCAGCATCTAATCTTGTTGGATTTTGACCTTGCCTGATCTTTTGATTTTCCATGGTTTCCTCTATTCTTCTGTCTCCCTCTAGTTTCCACTGTCAAAGTAGTCCCTGAAGTAGAAGATTCCCCAGAGCTTTTTCTTTGCATTTCCTCACTTAGAATCACCCCTACAACATCCTCAAACTTCAACTTCGAGTTAGCTGGAATCGAGTTACTTACCGCCATTACCAGGCTATTCTAACTCTCAGGTAAAGAGCACAGAATTAATAAAGCCCTAACTTCTTCATCGAATTCTATTGTAACCGAAGCTAGCATATTCACAACCGTATTGAAATAATTTAAATGATCTGCTACTGAACTATTCTCAGACATCTTCATATTAAACAACTTTTTCATTAAAAATATCTTATTAGAGGCAAAGGGTTTTTCATACAACTTCCCTAATGCATCCATTAGATATTTTGTAGTCTTTTCCTTTGAAACATTAAATAATACCGAAGATGCAAGACACAACCGAATCGTTCCAAGTGCCTTCCGATCCAACAAATTCCATTCCACATCTGTCATACTCGAGGGTTTGTACACCTTCTCAAACAGCGGAGTATAAAGATCCTTTTGATAAAGGTAATCTTCCATCTGCATCTTCCAAAGACTGAAATTCTACCCGTTGAATTTATCAACCCTAGATCTTCCATCATCTGCCATAGCTCCCACTCAAGCTAAAAAACTTTCCCTGTGATTCAACACTTCAACAAACCAAACCAGGATCTGATACCAATTGTTAGGAAATAAGGGATAAAATATGTGGAATAATCCCTCACAGAATCGCAATAGTAGAAACTAATATGCAAAAATTATTACAGATCTCAAATAAAATTACAGAATAAAATAACACAACACAAAGAAACAATATTTAACGTGGTTCACCCAATTTGGGCTACGTCCACCAAGAATCACTTGCTCAGATTTTATTACAAGCCATCACTCTCTCAATACAATACCCAGATCCGTTTGGAGCTATGCTCAACAAACTCTACAGAATTCACAGCCGAATTCAAAGCACATCTGCAATGTTCTTCATACTTTCTATCGTATGCATAAAACCATATAAATAGACAACTACTTAAGCAGTTTTACAAAACCGTGGGTATCAAAACCATGGGCAAAACCCGTCCCATAAACCTAAGGGTCAAAAAACTCGCCCATATGAGAAAAGCACGTTTCCCCATATTTTGGGTGCATTTTTTCGAGGCCAAAAAAATTTACGCCTAAAAAAATTTAAAGTGTACATGAAAAGTGTACAGTACTCTTAGTGTACAGTCTTCAACACTTTCATACATCAAAACAGGCTCCACAACCTAACAAAAAATAGACCCCATTATGTGTTTTGTAAGACAAAAAGTGATATTTATTGCACTTTTCTTACATGGGTTTTAATTTTGTCCTTAGAGGGTGTGGGTTTGGATTGTGTGTGTGAGAGACTTGCCATTCCTCTCAACCACCAATGTATGGTGCATTAGGGTCGAGTTTTGACTTGTGATTTGGAGTTGAGGATAAGTGATTTGACATCCTACATGGAGCCACCTCACTCTCCTCTCTTCTTTTTCTATTAATGCAAGTTTATTTGTTTGTTTGAGGGTTACTTCGTTGATTTGCGTTCTTGTATTTTTGGAGTTGGAGGACTTTGGAGTGCTTGTTGAAATTTTGGAGCTTGTTGGAGTTGGATTGAACTTGGAGGGTGATTCATTGATCAAGTTCTACCATGGAAAGGTAGGAACTATACCCTTGTTTTATTTGTTTTCTCTTATGTGTATAATTGTATGTTATTAAATGTTTTGGTATGTTTGTTGGGTTTTTAGGTAGAATGCCTAAGTATGGTGTAGGAGAAGGCTACGGGGATTTTATATGTAGGGAGGCATAAGAGTTTACTTCATGTTTTGGGAGGGATTTTGGGTTGGTTGCCCCACCTTGGATAAGAAAATGTTTACATTTCTCATTTGGTTCTTTTGAGGGAGACATAAGAGATTGTAGGGAGGCATAAGAGGATCTCGAGGGAGACATAAGAGTTGTGTAGGGATTTGAGATGTATTTTGGGAGGGCTTTAAGGTGGGAACCTAATTCCCATTGGGAGGCATAAGTGATCTCCTCATAGATCCTTGCTCTAGTGGCTTACATTTTCAAGCCTTGTGTATTTTGATAAGTTGCATTCATGTGGTTGTATCTTGTGTTGAATGTGTTTGAAATTGTTGTGAACGTTGTTTTGTGATGCGGAAGATTTGTGTAGTTGCCATGAGTTGGATCCATCTTTTATTGCATTTTAGTTGGGGCTCGGGGGCCAATGAGGAGGATAACTTCTTCTCCTCATTGGATTATTGGTTGGGTGGAGGGTGTTGCCTTTCCCCCATTTTTGTTGTTGTGATTAAGTGAAGAAATGGTGGAGCTCTTATTAAAGAATGGGCACTTGGAGCTTTTGTGAAGTCGAGAAATCCTTCTTTGTGAGAAAACCTTCTTGTTATTTCCACTTAAGATGGGAGACTTGTAGTATTGTATTTGAAAGAAAAGTTGCATTGCATATTTGTTTATCAAAGTTGAAATGTATTGTGGAAAAAGAAAGCTCTTTGCATTGTAAGGAAACGAGCTATGCTCAAAGAAAAAGAAAGTTCATTATCATTGTTGAAGTTACATTATGGTAAAAATGAAAAGAAGAGCATAGAGTTGTAAAACATTAATAGTGTATTCTTTTCAAATTTGAAAGTGAAATAAAGTTGCTTGTAGTTATTTGAACAAATGGTTGTAGTAGAAATGGAAATATGCAATAAAATTTAAGTAAGTTATTGTGTTAAAAAAATTGCATTTTGTTGAGGAAAGGAAAACAATAATATTGGGAATAGATTAAGCTTCTTTCTTACTCTTGAACGTGAAAGAAAATGAAAATGATCTCGTAGTTGTTTTCTTATTACTATGGAAATAAAAAATCTTTAAATTTAGTAATTTTAGGCATGGAATGAATAAATGGTTAAACCCTTAAACTGGAGACTTTAGGAACATAAATTCAACTGAGGATAAACTGTAAAACACTCCAATAAAACTTGTTTTTGGTAAAGTTTTGGAATTGATGGTTATGTTTTCAAAGAATAAGACCGCCGCCCTATGCAGAGCGGCGGTCTCTGAACTGTTGCTTAGGCAAGGCGGCGGTTTGTGAATTGCCACCTAGGTAGGGCGGCGGTCCGAGGACCACTAGCCTGCTTTGGGCGGCGGTTTCATCACTGACGGCAAAAAAATACAAATCTGCATCTGTGTAATTTTAAACTTAGTTTCATTAAAAATTTAAGCCTGCAAATTTGTAGAGGAAATCACCAGCAAGCCATGAGGGCATAAATTCATTGTTCTAAACTTGTAAATCTTCAAACGGGTATTTAAAAGCATTGAATCTCATGGATTTAAAATGAAATAGGGTTTTTGCCCAAATAGAAGAGTTTTTTTTAAAAACTAAATCACAACTCCAGATTTGGAGTGGAGACCCCTTCAATCTTCAAATGAAAAACACTACAATAATAAATCCATAAGCTAAACTAAACTAAGCTTGATTTCGTGAATTCCTCCATAAATTTTCCTTCCTTGCTCCCATGGCTTCTATTTCTCCAACTTGCAAACTAAACAAAAGAAAAGTGACCAATTGAGGAGGCTAGGGCAAAGAAAAATATTTAATAAGATTTCATAAGGATGGTTAGGGTTAATATGGAACCCTATGATCTAGTGGCCACAATTGATTTGATCTATGGGTTGAGAATCAACCCTACAATTGTTATGTAGGAATGAATATTATGGGTGTTTTAAATACTTTTAAAGGTATGTGTAAATGGGTGAATGGGGCCATTTAATACCCTTGTATGTTAAGTTTTTATTTAGTTCCGAGTATGTTTAGCAATTATTTAAATGGACTTTAAGGAAAATAGTTTAAGGTAACTAGGACAAGGGTTCAATAAATATGGGTTTGAAGGTTAATCTAAGAGGGGGAAAAACATTTAACCAAGTAAATTTATTTATGACACCTTCCTAGTAGATTGCAATTAATTTGACCTTAGAAATGAATTAAGAATATTTAATTATTTAACCTGGACCTAGTTCATCCTTTGCAGTGTAGTAAATGTTGGTAGGAATTAATTAAATGTATATTGGGGTTCGACACCCTTGCAACCTGTTTAAAGCAAAAAACATTTTGCCACAACTTTCCAGATAATTGTTTAAGGATTGATGTGGTTTTAGAACTTCGAATTTGTGGGCGTTACACAAATATTGAATTTATGAATAAATGCCTAATATTGATTGTAATGTAACAGTAAATGAATAAGCAATTAAGTACAAAATAGACCCAAACAAATAAGCAATTAAGATTTAAAACCTTGAGTGCAAATGAGGAGATAAATTGACTTAGTTGTTTCGCTACGGTTCTGGAGGTTTACAAAACTGAGGAAATAGAAAATCCAAAGTGCATACTGTCAGAATAAAACCCAGAAAAATGCAGAGATGCCAAAATATGCTAGACTGGGGCGCTAAGGATGGGTCAAGGGCGTCTGCAGGCGTTGTGGACCAGTTATGGGCATCTATGACTGCTAAAAACCTCAAAAAACCATCTTTGACTGGTTGTATGGTGTTCATTATCCTTCACTTCTTGTCGCTAGTATGTCACGCAATGATCGTCAATGTCGTTGATAATCTGCAATAAATAAGTGATCCAAAAAACCCTCAAAAGTGCATCAAATCCCAAAAAGAAAAGAATGCAAACGAGGGGTCAGACTATCCTCAACCGTCAAATGAGTGATCTTACGACTGAGTGTTGCACTACATTTTAGACCCAATGTAGTTTTATGTGTGTGTGTGGAAAGATTGTGCCCTAGGTGGCTCTTGTGCGCATCGCACTTGATAGCGAGCAATAGCTAAATGTAGAAAATGTAGATAAATGTGTGCATGCAATAATGAACTTCCCCTCCTATGAAGTGTATGAAGTCTATACAGAGTAATGCAGTACCTCGCCCTTGTGTGGATGCTTGAATGTTGTTGATATGCCTTTAGATGCAACCTTAGGTGGTGATAGCTAATGCTTAGTGCTTAGTCCTTTATTAAAGCCACATAACTTTATATTTATATGATTCCTTTGCTTGAATTTCGTAATTAACCTTGAAAAGGCCGACTACCAAAAATATGAGATGCTCAAATGGCTAGAAAGGACCCAAAAGAGGCGAGCAAAGTACAAAGAGGTCAGGGGTGCCTAGAGGGGATGGGGGCACTTGGCGTTGGCATCCACGCTAGGGGTTGGTGTCTAGAGTGAGAAATGTTGAAGTGTAAAAAGATAGAATGAGCAAGTAAGAGTGTAGGACCAAAAGTGGCAATAGGAAGCAAAGAAAGGTGGCCAAAGACATGGGTTAATTAGTACCTTTCTTACTTAGGAATCATATGAATAGTAGTATGTGATCATGACTAGATAATTACCCAAAGTGTGATTTAATGTCTACACCATCAAAGTGAGATCATCAAGCACTTGTTTTGGTTTTTCCCCTTTGTTAACTCTGCGTCTTTTCCCTGGAAAATAGTTCTTCTTGGAGACTTGACCATGTTTTTTACAAAATACAAACAAATTTGATAACTATTTAGAGTTGATATTCTTTTTCAAATACGAGAAGATAAAAAATATGGTATTTTTAATCATATGCATGTGGATAGAGTTTTTTATATTTCAAATAAAGTTGTCGTCAGTGCGAACATGTTAATTCAAATCAAGGCCCTAATAGAGAAAGTCTGCTTGGAGGTGGAGCATATATAAACATTTATCAACCATTGGGGTAATGCGTTAGCTAAGAACCACCAAATTGCTCATGACAATGCTCTCCTCCTCGGGATCAATGTTAAAGTCTTCCACGTCGCCACTCCTATAACAAATGCACGAGTTTCAACCCCATGTCTCGACCACGCCTTCGCAGGGGTGGCAGGAGGCGAAAATTTGATCGCTTTGGTAGTGATGAGGTTGGTAATGGTGCTCACGGCGATAACAGATGGGATGCTCCCCTTGTGGTGATGGTGGCAACAATGACTCTAGTGTGACACCCATTTTAACAAATTTCCTCACCTTGCTTTGGCCATCTCCCCAGGTGGGAGAACAAAGATGAGGCTCAAGATGGCTGGGAAGACATGCCAAATCATGAGCCTTCCAGTGCTTTTGGGTGGGGTGGAAAACCAGACAACCCTTTTCCACCTCCTCCTCTAGCGACCATGTTTATTGTTGTATAATTTCTTTATGCTATTTTTGAATTGCTTCTTTTTTGTTTGAACAATCTTTATAGATATAATATTTTTGGGATTTATGAGGCTCATGAAACTGATTTGATATGACATTTTAGGGTGTACTTCCATATCACATATTATTGGGTATGATTACTCTACCGTACCTAGTTTTGTATTAATAGTAAACTTTTCAATAAAAAAATTTATTACCAAAATTTAAAGGCTGTACATGATTTATCTTAAACACCACACCATGCCCATAATTATTCTATTTTAACCTACACGAGGCTACCATAATTTATCAAAGTCGCGACAAGTTTTGCGCATTTCAAATCAACGAAGCGTCTGATCCGTTCAGTGGGCAAGACAAATTAAGCATACATTTTTGAAAATATCCAGGCAACTTAGAACAACCGAAGCGGAACGGGCTAAGAAAAATCCCACGGCATTCTTCAATTGGAGGACGAGGATATTTGCAGTTCTCCCTCTCTTAATTCTGTTCAACACATGCCAGTAAACTACTAAATTTCCGATATTATTTCAAATAATGATTTAAATCAAGCATCGTTTCAATTCTGAATCTCGTGCCATTGTGATTTAATCTGTTTGTTTTCTGAATTTTGTTTTTGGTTTCAGGTGATCAGGGGTTTTACAGTATAATGCAATTGGAATAAATTACATTTTATCAGGAAGGGCAAGACTGATAAAATGTACAGTGGATCCAGTGATGGCGAGGGCCATGACGGCCCCTCGAAGAAGATTTATCAAGCATCGTCAATGCCATGGGTTCGTAACTTGCGTAGATACATTGGATCTGGAGCTGGTTTGGGTTCTGAAGCTCTCATGGGTCGGTATTTTTAATTTATTTTATGAAAAAGGCGTTTCGTTTGAAAATGTTGAAATATTGAGATAATTTCAGAATAAACTTAGCAGGCTGAAGTGGTCATGGGATTTTCTACGTCGATTGTGGTATTTGTCTCGCCACATTCCTTACGTTTGTATTTTGAAACGCCGAAAAATTTACTCGTAACTGATGCCAAAGCGCTTCTGAAAAAACCCGTGGTAAAAAGTTTTCTCACACATTTTTCTAGAAGCACTTTTGTATATCAATATGGACCGTGGAAGCCTCAAATCTTTATTTGACTGGTAATTGTTTGTTAAAATGTGCTTCAAGCTGCTAATGATACGGAATGGATTTAAATGATTTAAATTACGACCATAGAACCCAACAGTTGATGCGACCACGAATGTTATAGGTGTTTTAGCCCCCGAATTGAGTTGAAGTTTAAGACACCGTTGTTTCTTTGTGAACCCATAATCGTCTTTTATTGAATTTGATTAAAAATTCCCTATATTATTCCTTTGAATGATTTATGCATTTTTCTCTAGCAAATGCTTGAATTTCTTAGGAGGATTGCTTATATGGGAAAATACTTTTGCTCGTAGCAGGGATAAATTTCTCACGATCCGGTATCCAAGTTGATATCACCACATTTACGAGCTGTTTGCTTCATGATTTTAAGCTTTTGCTGTGCATGATTGACAGACAAGGTTTCTGGATGGCTTTTTGTTGAATATAAATGTTTGCTTTTGTTAAAATGTTGAATTTTTGGGTTTTTAAAAGTTTTAGTTCATAAGCCACTTCTCAAGGAGGCCTTCAAAAAAGAATGGTAAAGGCAATGCCATGGGTTCTGGATGCTCTCATAATCAAATGCAACGTGGAAGCCTCAAATCTGTATATGACTGGTAATTGCGTGTTAAAATGCGCTTCAAGCTGCTAATGATATGGAATGGATTGAAATGATTTAAATTATGACCACAAAACCCAACAATTTATGCGACCACAAATGCTATAGGTGTTTTAGCCACCAAATTGGGTTGAAGTTTGAGACACCACTGCTTCCTTTTGGAACTTGAATTGTCTTTTATTGAGTTTGATTAGAAATTCCCTACATTAATCCTATGAATGATTTATGCATTTTTCTCTAGGAAATTTTTGAATTTATTAGAAGGATTGTTTACATGGGAAAATACTTTTGCTCGTAGTAGGGATAAATTTCTTGCAATTGGGTATCCAAGTTGATATTACCTCATTTAAAAGCTGTTCGTTTCATGATTTTAAGCTTTTGTAGTGCTTAATTGTTAGACAAAGCCACTTTTCAAGAAGGCTTTCAGAAAAGGATGGTAAAGGCAGTTGTAATGGGTTGTGGATGTTCTCATAATCAGATACAATGTCCACCCTATTCTGGTTTCCTAAAGATAGGATGTGAATGTGTTTCAGAATGCCTTAAGTATTTAATCTTATATCAACATTATCTTTAATGGGCATATGTTCTTCTAGGGAATTACTAAGGCAGGATGTAGATCATCATATTAGTATTATCTCGGGGATCAGTGTAATTCCATATTTTAATAGCCAACATGTCTCGTGGTTAATGATTGTATTATCAGCCTTAGGTAGTCTTGTAATGACTCATTTGTATCTTCGGTTGTTGATGGTTGTGTTAAGTGACAACTCATTGGGTCTTCTTGTCATATAAATAGAAGGATGTAGTACATCGGGAAAGGGTGCTTGTATCATGTCCTCCTTGTGCTATGCATTTTGTATTGAGACTCATCTTTTATGAATACAAGTTGCTATTGTTCGGATGCTTTGCTTTTTCATGGTATGTCATGCAATTACTATTCTGTGTACGTTGTTATTGATAGTCTAGTATCTCGGTTGACATTATTCAATCTAAATTTTGGTGCCATCGCCTTAAAGAACGTGGGGTCAAGTTAAAGTCAGTTCAAAGAGAAGTGTGATGGAAGCATGACGAGACATCCATTATTTACATATATCTGTTGAACATGACCGTGAAACATAACAATGCAAAGAGTTCGTGAAGAAGAAAATTGACGCATATGAGTAAAAAATCATGCTATTTATTCCAAATAATGGTGGGAGAGAGACACAGTTAAGGAGTAGACCAAGAAGTTAAATGGTCTACTCAATTGGCGAAGAAGCATGAGAGAAGATAAAGCTTGCAATTGGCAACCAAGTTGGAAAAACCATCAAGCAAGGCCAAACCATAAGAACTCATAGCCATGGTTGGAGTTTAAACCAAGAAGGGTTCAGCCAGAATTGGTGGACCCTAGTCCACTCACTGTAAGGAGTAGATAGTGATTTCCATAACCCATTATGGAGGAAGAAAGTGCAGACCTTTCTGATTAGGTTAAGTTGAAGGGTGCAGCAAGAGAATCACCTCTTTCTAAGGAAGTAAGTGTGGACCTTGTCGATTGAGCTAGGCTGGAGGGTGCTGCAAGAGGATTTTGTGTAAAGTTTAGCGGCGGGCATTTGAATGACAAGTTGGAGGGAGTTTGCACGAAAAGGGACCTGATGATGTGCGAGATATTATTCAAATCCCTATTCAAGGAAGGGTTAAGTGTAGGGACGTAGAACATGCATCATCATCTAGATTGCCAATGGGTATACAAATGGACAAATGTGGTTAAGATGTTGCATAACCATTTTTTGGGGAATGGCTATCGTTTGGTGCATAGATGTACCAAGCTCAGAGAAGGCAACATGGAAAGAAAGTCTTCGAGATATAATTCAAACTCTTGAGGGATGACAATGAGATTGTCGTTGAAATTTATAATACCCACGAGGGTAAACACTTTAATGGTTATACTTATAACGAAGGACTTAAATAACTATTGGGAAAACATGAAAAAGACCCTGTTGACGGCTTGAAGAAGCGGTGGTTCATTGAAGGGTTGGTACCCTCATTGCGGAAGATGATGAAGGTGGTCCCACCCTCATCTTATGAAGATTCATACAACTGAGCCATGGACATTGAAAGCAAGAAAAAGATGTCATCATGCTTGAAAGACCATAACACCTATGATGACATTGAACCTGGATCAACGGAAGCCTTGAGAAAAGACATGCTTTGGATGATGAAGGAACTAAAGAGAGATGGTGAGAATGAAGGAAAGGATCTTTTGTGCGAGAATTTTTTGGTTATAGGGGCATTTAGTCAAGGATTGCCTGTACATTTTGCAGATTAAGAGTGGTCAAGTGTTGTTCACAAAAGGAGAACCATCAACACCAATCACCACACCTCCAAGGAACTACTGTAGACAAAATAATAGTGGTAGTAGGACTTAGATATATTGACATTGAAGTATGGTCAATTATACAATGTTGGGAATGCAATGAGTGGGTCCAGTTTGCAAGAGATTGTCCTTATCAAAATGACATTGGACTTCTCTATAGATGGTGTGGGCTTGGGAACCATAACAATGACAATTGTCCAAAGCAAGCCAACGCTAATATGATTGACTTAGCCAAGGGCAAGAAGTTATGGCAATTACCAGAGCACAAGTGAAGAAAGCTAATTACCCCGACCCATGTATGAAGAAGGAAAGGCTGGCTAAAGCAAGGATGGAATTCGAGAAGGCCATGGTGCATGGTTGAAGATCGACATTAGTTGAATGATCATACAAGCACAGCAATGAGCAAGCAAGAGTTCCACAAAGCTATTGCATGACATGTCTCGTATATCACTATACTTGTGACAATAGGTGACTTATTGCAAAGCATTCTAGAACTCAAGAATGCTCTCATTGTTACCATACAAGTCTTTAGGCCCAACATGGAGGATACAATGGTGCACCTAACATTAGGTGATGGAGAGAGCTAAACATAGAAGAATGAACCCATATTTGAGGCCCCCTTATTAGATGGCCAAGCAATGGATCCTTTGTCTTGATGACAGACCTAGCCCGTAAGGTGGTAGTTGTGCATATGGAAGTTCTGGGCAAAAATTTGACAAACACCATCGTTGATAGTGGTTTTGGTGTGAATATTCTTCCAAAGGAGATTTGGAAGTGTCTTAGGAAGCGGATCAACAAAGCTTTAAAGTATTGTGTGTATTGATGGTCGAAAGGTAATAATGGGAACCCAACCCTTTTGGCTCAGTTTTGTAGTCAAGTGTTGAAGAAGAATGCGTATGACGCACTATTGGGTCAGGGCTGGTTGGTAGCAGCCAAAGTCGAGCATAATTGGAAAAATAATTTGATTTCCATGGAAAATAAAGGACGAATACATGTTATAGATTTGAAGAATTAGGTAGTTTGTGAGGAAGCAATCTCATTAGACTGATCCGGTTTGGACTCCTTAGAAAATTGTTTAGTTGATGGGAACTTAGGTACAATGGAGCCAAATGATGAAGGGATCTTGGAGTTACAGTCGTTCACCGGTGATTAGACAAACTCCCTTCCATTGGTAGATGAAAAACTATGAAATGTTCCAACTTGATTGCAACGAAATTGAGATTTTGGAGATTGGTGAAGGCCAAGGGGTGGGGCGAGATGACTAGAAGCAAATGTCAGTAATGCTAAGGCTTGTTGAACCATCACAATTGGCTTACTCATTGGAGTTCAACAATACAATGTTAAGGATGCAATGTTCGTTGGAAAGTTGGCTTTCCAATTGGAATGGGTAGTCAACATACATGTTAAAGAGTCGCTTTCATTAAATGTGAACGAGGGGTTCAAGGAAAAAAATATAATGGGAGAGGTATGACCTTTATAATTTTGACATATTTTTGTAGTACATGTCGGATATGACGGATATGCTCAAACATGATGAACGTTGGGGAATGGCACAACACAAAACTAACATGTTGAAAAGAAGTACTGGTACAATAAACACTTTCTATGGATGAACTTTAAAGATGAAGCACTAGTATGGAGGTATAATGAGTGATATGAAACTAATTCGGATAAATTTAAAGTATTGAGGCTCGGACCTTTTTTTTAAATTTTTTTTGAGAAGGGAGTGACTGAATTGGAATAGTTGAACAGGCAGCTTGTCAAAAACACGGTCAATGGCTCTAGACTAAAATTTATCGAACAAGGATTGAAAGCATCCACATAATAGAGATGAAGCCTTGCCCAAAGAAATGTTTGAAGCAATCATTAGAAAAGGATACCTGCATACAAAGATGGACTAAGTCAATTTATTGAAATGCATGATCAATTATTAAGAAGACCGAGCTTAAAAAACAAGAGAACAATTAAATCACCTTATGATCTTGTAAAAGGGCAACTCCAAACTCTCCCCTATTGAACACCTCTTCTTCCTCTTGTATGACCTCATATGAAACTCCTCATGTATAATCTCTCCTCAAATGTACTACCTATTCCTACTCCATTGTACATTCTCCCAAAGCGTTTGTCCTACCTTGAACAACATTTGACCTCCCTGCAACTTTCACACAGACATTTGACTTGCATGCAACATCCACATGCTCATACAATCTCCCTAGTGTGTACCATATTGAATCTCCCTGGCTGGCCCACCACCTTCCAAGTGCTTGACATTTGCGACGACTTGCACAGGTTGAACGACCTATCTTGCTGCCATGACCATCGTTATATGACCTCTGTACTTGCCTAGGTTGAATGTTGCAACCATCTGATTGACTTATTGCCACCGGTTCCTTATCAAATGTTGTTGGCTTCACCAGCCAAGTTTTCAGTGTATGCCCCATCACAACTTTTTGTTCGTTTGCAGCAGAAGAAGAAATTTGAACAGGAAGAAAAGGGTGGACATTGGCTGGACACAACCATTTACCAGGAATTGGATTTTAGAGATTTCAAAGAAATTTGCTTTTTGTCATGGCTTTTTAAGGGTTGCACAAAGGTCAAATTATGCTTGGCTTTGGTAGCACCTCTGAAGCACTGCCCCCGGACCCTATGAGGGGAGCTGCCCTTCAACCTTGCTGGGAGCTGCCATCCCCCCACTTTTATTTAAAAATAAAAGAAAGTGGTTGGGAATTGTGCTTGGTGAAACATGCTTTTTCTCGACTCCAAAGTCAAATGGATGCAAGAAACTTGGTTCGAGTATAGCAAACAAGCTTCTCTTAGAGCTGCTAGAAATGTTGCAATTTTTTTTACATCCATAGCAACTTCCTCAGATCGTCTTTTGTGTTCACTCTTAATGCTCATTTCTTACATGTTGAATGTGAATTGTGTCAGAGGGGACTCTGACTTGTTTAAAGGGGGGTGGCGATAATGTAGACCGTCATATTAGTATTATCTTGGGGATCAATATAATTCCATATTTTAGTAGCCGATGTATCATGTGTTTAATGATTATATTGTTGGCTGTGGTTAGTTTTATAATGACTTTCATTTGTATGTTTGGTTGTTGATGGGTGTCTTAACCAACAACCCATTCTGTCTTCTTGTCATATAAATAGAAGGATGTAAATCGGGGAAAGGGTGCTTGTAATAGGTCCTCTCTATACTGTGCGAATTGTATTGAGACTCATCTTTTATGAATAAAAGCTGCTATTTTTTGGATGCTTTACTTTGCCATGGTATGTCATGCATTTACTATTCTGTGTAGGCAGTCTAGTATCTTGGTAGACATTAATCAGTCTATACAGGGGTCCCACAGAGGGGGCCACAATTCCTATTTTTAATGAGCAGGTGGCCCCATGAAACACAAAAATTATGGAAACGACAAATTTTATAATCTTTTACAAAAAACAAGGTCCAGGGAAATTTTTAAAGAGGAAAGTTTGGGCGGAAGTAAAAAAGGAGGGGCTGGAAGTTTCCCATATCCACTCCTACTTTGTAAGAAGATATTTCGCCAAATGTTAATTTATGAATGAACAAAGTTGACATAAACTTTTGTTGTGAATAAAAATTTGACAGTTTCAAATATATCTGCTAACAAATTGCAGTGTACTGCCAGATTTTCTTATACCATGGGTCCACTTTTACTACAAATACACCTAAAATTTAGGAACCCCCCTTCCGTGGTACCACTTCCTAAGTACTATCTATTTATGGATACCTGTAGATTCTCCTGACATGATTATGAATTAAGCATCCCATAGGTAAAATACTAAGTTGCCGATACATTTTGGATACAGCTATGGGTACAGAGTATCCGATACGTGGATATGGAAAAATTGATTTTGGTCCGGGATACAGCTTTGGATATGGCCGTACAAAAAAATATTAAAATTAAAAAATATATAAATTCCATCATAATAAATAGAAATTAACCACATATTATGCATATGGAAAACACCCTAATTCATTTATAAATTCCAGCCTAATTCATTTATGCATAGGAATTACAAACAACAACATCAAGTCACGACTCTAGTGCAAAACGGGAAGACCGTTTTCCAAATGCTAGTAGGCTTTTTAGTTGGTCAGGAAAGTCCAGTCCTGGATGGGGATGCAGTGTTCTCCTAGGTTTAGAAATGAAATCAGAAAGGAGGAGGATGAGGTGTCTGCAAGGAAACTGTCTGAATTCCTACGGGACTCTGATAAGAAAAGGCTGTCCTTAAAGCCCTGCTCTGCAACAAGACGCAACAGAGATGTATGTGACAAAATAGCAGCAGTTCACTCTGCAAGTGGTGAATTTGCCATTGCTTTTTCAAAGAAGAGTCCTCGTCAACATAATTTGATGTCGAAGGTGAAACCTTTGAACGAGAAAACCACCTTTGTACTGGCTAATTACAAAGACAGGAAAATAGGTGTCACAGGGGAGAATGAAAATGCACCGGCCAAAGATATTATCAGCACTGAAGATGAAACTGAAAATATTTTTCTAAAGTGTATTGTGGCGAACAGAGTTTATGAATGTGAAGAGGTTCTGGGTAGCATTGGTGAGAAATGTGAATTTCCAAGTCCTGTTTTTGTTTTGGATGGGCATTTGCAGCAGGAAAGTCCAAGTCCTTTAAACATAAAAGAGATCACAACAGACTTTCATGGTATGTGTGCTGAACTGCTACTTGAGTTGTTTTACTCTAAGTTGTCAATACATTTGGGATACGGGTACTGGTACGGAGTATCCGCTACGTAGATATGACAAATTTGTTTTTGGCCTAGGATATGGCCATACAAAAAATATATAAAATTTAAAAAATATATTAATTCCAGCCTAATAAATAGAAATTAACCACATATTATGCATATGAAAAACACCATAATTCATATACAAATTCCAGCCTAATTCATATTATGGATAGGAATTACAAACAACAACATCATTACAAACAAAAGCATCAAGTCACAACTCTAGTGCAAAAGGGGAAGAACATTTTTCAAATGCTAGTAGGGTTTCTAGTTGGTCAGGAAAGTCCAGTCCTGGGATGGGAATGCAGTGTTCACCTAGGTTTAGAAAAGGAATCAGAAAGGAAGAGGATGAGGTGTCTTCAAGGAAACTATATGAATTCGTAAGGGACTTTGATAAGAAAAAGCTGTCCATAAAGCTCTGCTCTGTAATAAGACGCAACATAGATGTTTGTGACAGATTAGCGGCAGTTCACTCTGCAAGTGGAGAATTTGCCATTGCTTCTTCAAAGAAGAGGCCTCATCAACATAATTTGATGTCGAGGGTGAAACCTTCAAACAAGAAAACCACCTTGGCACTGGCTAATTACAAAGACAGGAAAACAAGTATCACAGGAGAGAATGAAAATGTTCTGGCCAAAGATGTTATCATCAGCACTGAAGATGAAACTGAAAACATCTTGCTAAAGTGTACTGTGGCAAACAGAGTTTATGAATGCGAAGAGGTTTTGGGTAGCATTGATAAGAAATGTGAATTTCCAAGCCCTATTTCTGTTTTGGATGGGCATTTTTCGGTAGGAAAGTCCAAGTCCTGTAAACATTAAAGAGATCGCAACAGACTTTCATGGTATGTGTGCTGAACTGCTACTTGAGTTATTTTACTAGTCACATTTAATTGAAAATGCAAACTATATTCCAGCCTAATTCATATTATGCATAGGAATTAATATTTTGGCCTGGAAATGTACCCGAGAGTGCCTACGGTACGACTGAGATGACCCAGGTATATCCAGGTACGTCTGTACATGTACTCAGATGTACCTGGGTCATCCTGGACGTTCCTTGGTCACTCCCGGGTATGTTTTTGGGATGTACCGATACCGGGTAGGTTTGATACTGGGTAGGTTTCGTACCTGTACCTACCCCCTAACCCTGCTGTACTAGTATCTTAGGTAAAATATGTCTGGGTAGAAAAAATAAAGTCCTGAAAAATAGATCATGAATGAAACACAACATAAAATTATCTTCTATACAACTAGAAACCTAAACATCAAAGATAATACGAATAATACTATTGATTGAAAGATCATATTCTAGATACAACTAGAAACCAAAACATCAAAGATAAGATTAATAATAATATTGATTAAAAGACACAAAAAAACCTAACCAAGGGAAACCACGAAAGATTAAGTAGTTCTTGAGGCTTGCCCAAAAATCTCTGTGTTTACACACCCTAATTAGATTTATGTGAAACCTAATGATTTTAGTGAATTTAAGTTCACCAAAGGATGTAAGGGTCAGCAACAGGTGATTATTTTGATTAATTAACTTCCAACATTAATTACCAATATCAGAATAACGCATCAATACTTGTAACTAATATGCTAAACAAGATACAAACTTGAAAACACAAAGGAATGAGTGCACTTAGCAGATTATAGATGATTCTAGCAAGTTCTCGGAGGATGCACTGCTGAAATAGGAAGATCTGAACCCGATGATGCTTTGTTCTGGAGATTGACTGGAAACTGCCCTGGTATGGAGCTGTACAACTCTTCCAGGACTGTACCATACGATCTCGACCCTTCTGTATGGTTTTGGACCTGCTTGGACTTGGGCTTTGTAACTTTTTGAGATGGTTGCTTGCCTAGAACTTTCTGTCGTTGTCAAACCCTAGTAGTTGACCATGTTGTAAAACTCTCTGAATACTTTGATCATGATCTCAAACCCTAATCGTGGATAGGAAGTCGTGCAAAACAAACATTAGTTGGGTTGTGGGCACCACCGTGCATTGTCGATATTGACACTTCTCCGAAGAGGCCACACACCGCACATCGTTCTCCACCTAGCATGTGACATTTGAATGATTGCAACTAGATTTGACAACCATCTATGACAATGCTTGACTTGAGTTTGCTCTTGCTAAAATACTCGGGGAAGGGATGTTTGAATGCTTGTAGATGAGAGAGACTGATGTCTTGACTTGGTAAGAAGCTTCAGACATGTAGAGATTTCTGCCCTAATGATTGTAGGTGTGATATTGCGAGATTTAGGGAGCCTTGGATGCCTTTTGCAAGTGTTGGAAGTGAGTGTATCAATGTAGTACCATAGGATTTCTAGGTTAGCAAATTAGGTAGTGTTTACTTGGTTATATAGGGTTCCGTAGATAATTTATCTAAGAAAGGCCGAGCCAGAGGGATTATAAGACCCAACAAAGAATATGAATTTGAAAACACATTTGGAGAACATGTTAGTCCAAGACCGTACAAGTCGGCTAGGACCAGATATAATATCTTGACCAAAGTGTACGACCTTGAGCAAAGATGGAAAACATGCAATTTGAAGTTTGGTACTTGTTACTTGATGTTTGTCTATGACGTTTATGCATTGTGTTATCAGAATTTGACGACATGTCAGTGTGTAAGGATAAACAAGCTAAACAAGAGACCTCAGAATGTGCTAGCGGGAATGGGAAGGCTGTATTTATTCTAGCAAGAATGCATTGTCAAAACTAGCAGTGTCAAAGAGTGAATTGCCAAATTTGAGTGTCTACACAATGATTAGAGATCCATGTAAGCAATGTGCAAGGCCTACATTTGAAAGCCACATCTAGCCTTAACCTCACTTCCAAGATTTTGCAAACGCTTTGTTATATCCCTGTCAAAACAAGAAATGAATCACTACTAAAATTCCTTGCCAAGATGATACCAATCACAAAACCTCCTTGTTTTTCCAATGTATATCAGTGTTGAAGGTTACTTACAGATGAATTGAGAATTCCATCCCATGAATAAATATCCCAAACAAAATTGGCTGTTCTGAAATTCTTAAACACCTCGAGAGGCAGGTGCTCTACTCATCATCTAGACCCATCAAGACACTAAATAAGTCAACTTAGAAGAAGAGATACATTAATTTGGAAAATGATGAGATAACCGAAAATAGTCATGAAAATTAAGTCTATGGTTCTCCGATTTGCTAACCTATCAGCAAGTTCTATGAAATTTGAATATAATAAGTTTAACATAATAGGCTCCTCTAAGAGCTTTTTTATCCTCCAATGCTAATTGTCTTCCTCCTGAATTTTTCTTATGATCAATGTCGGTGTCCTTCAATAATAATCCTTATGATAATGATTTCAATGGTCAATTTGAGTTCTTCTATGAGAGCTTTACATTCAGCAATGCTTTTGAAATATATACGCATAGGCATAGCGAAAAATCGGACACTTTGCCTTTCTCATTTTTGAAGATGCCTCCAGCTCCTGGGACATCTGATTTCACTTTAGAAACATGATCAAATTTAATTTAGTGTCACCTCGTAGAAGCGGAGTCCATTTCTTTTGCATTTCCCTTCCATTTGCTCTAGCTTCTAGCTCGTTCAGGCACCTGATGCCTATCCTCTGCTAGAGGATTTCTCTGCAGCTGAGCTCAAACTTGGGTGTCTCAATAAGGCAAGTCTAGTGTTTGAGCCCTGAGCATCACCAGATCAAAATCAAATCATAGTTGTTTAGCATACATAACATTCCTGTAAGGAGATCAAGCTCATTTGTTTTTGCAGAATCTGATTTAGTGATTGAGTTTATCATGGCTAGCAAGGACACTCATATATCTGAATGTCCTATGTATTTCTTAAACCTCGTTTTCATGAAGTGTGTGTTTTGTAACAATTCAAAGCAAAGACATGCATATCATGGTGCCGGGTACTTAGAATTTTGTCCAGGTTTCCATAGTGAAGAGGCCAACATCTATTGTGGTTGAGGGGATAGGCTTTATTTATGTCTTCTATGTAATTCTACAGAAATAATGTACAGTCTGGTTTTTCCTGCCATATGTCATTCTTCAGAAATTGCGTGAAAGTTTGCTTGATTCCTGCCTATAAGATATATGCTGTTGTTGGAGTTATAGAGGGTTTTTTGTGGTTAAAAAAGTACTTCAAATCTAATAATGTAGGGAATTCTATGATGATTTATCATTTTAATGGTTTAAACTTTAATTGGATGAACTGCTTTGACAAAATCTCTCAGGAACCAAAATATCTAGAAATTGTGTCCATACAATCTAACATCATATGTCATGAAAATATATGGATTCTTCTCTGCTATCAAGACCTATACTTCCGTACTGTAGAATCAACTGTTATGTGGGGACGCGTCCCCTAGATTTTGGTGACGTCTGGAGCATTTTAGGGACTTGGAGGGGACATCCCTTATTTCTTAAAAGATTTTTGATGTTTTTACCTTTAAAAAGCTGTTTTTTTAACCAAAAACATTGAATGAATGAATGAATGATTGTAATAACGTCAGTGAGACCAAGCAATCTATGGGACCCCAAGCCGCAACTAGATACATGTAATTGAATTATAATCTCGAAAGTACCTAAAATACCTTAAATACAGCTTAAATGCCTAAATTTCATTGAATTAAGTTAAAATATTTAAATATTATTTTAATAGCCGCCCCCCCGCCGTCTCCAAAATTTGGGATTTGTTTTGCTGTCTCAGAAACTCTCTTCTCGTCTCCCTGTCCCTGAGACTTAGGTAACTATAGTAGAAACAGATTTGAACCATAATGTTTCCATTACTGAACACAGCGAGTCAACAATAGACTAGACTACATCCTAATACTAGAGTTTCTGCTTTTCTAGGTTTTCTTTCACAAACAAACTGCATTCATCGTCAGTACATTAATGTCAATTGTCCTGTCTTATGCATTGCTCTCACAAACATGAAAAGGAAATTCTCCTTTTATCTCAGATATTGAAAACAGTTTCCTATGTTGGAAATAGAGCTACCGTTATTAGCAGATGACTTCTATGATTTTCTTCATCATTTAGTACTCGTATTTGTTTTCTTAAATAGCTCCACTCTTAGTGATGGTGCCAAATCATATTATCGGTTCATTCTTGGGCTTGGCTATCCATTCAACACCTTGGGCCAAAGATTGAAAAATTTAAGTGCAGAGGAAGCCTCTCCTTATATATTTTCAATCCATGTTATATTCTTTGGCATATGTTTACCACATACAAGTGGGTTGGAGACGAATTCAAGAATTTAAAGGAGTTTTATAAATTTATATTATAGTTATGAGATTACGAATCCTGATAAAACTTGCCGAGTCCGAAGTTGAGCAAGCCCTAGTGAGTCCAATGGACTCAACTCGGGAGACACACCACTCAATAAAACATGTGTAATTAAAGAAGAAAAAAGATCTTAAAGCTCAAAACTTGTCTCTACCTTATTTTTAACATCTGAATTTCTAATGCCGATGGGGTTTGGGTGGAGTGGTTAAGTTGGATGGTTGTTTCTGGCTCCACCCAGGTTCAAATCCCACTAAGGCACGATCCCCGTTCGGGGTGGTAATGTCCAAGGTGGCGCAGTTGACAAGTTGGTTTTCACTTAGATAGTTTCTGGATCAAGAAGACCTGCGCTTGATAAGTGGTGGTGGCTCGTGTTCGCTTGTGGTGTGTGCATACGTGGCGGCTCGTGGTTCGCCGGTGGTTGGTGCATGCGTGGCGGCTCCTGATTCGCTTGACGTTTGGTGGTGGCTCGTGGTTCGCTAATTGTTTAGCTTAATTGATATATCTTGGTTGATTGTACTCCAGTTCATAGCTCCGGTCAAAAGCGTTCATCCAATTCATAGCTCCGGTTCATAGCTATGGTCAAAAGCGTTCATCCAATTCATAGCTCCGGTCAAAAGCATTTCACCTATCAAAAAAATCATCTAAATTTCTATTTTGTTTCACCCAGAAGCGAAAAACAAGATTTGCAGCATGGAGTACTCTTTTCTGGTGCTTTTGGTCAACTTTTGGATAATTGTGATTGAGTTTTTCCCAATTTAAGTTGCCAAGTTTTGTCAATTTTTTTCATTGAGTCTGAGCCCCAGCCCATAATGTGCCTGGCGAGTTCAATACTATGATTTATATGGACTTTAAGCATTGAAATCAAGCTGTTTGTAAATGCAGATATTGTACTTGCTTTGCCTTTTTGATATCTTTCCACTGCATGATACTAAAAAGAACTATAGTCAATTGGAGAATTTCCAAGCTATTACAATCTATATCAATATTGCCAAATGGCCAACCATGGTAGTTTAAGAGTATTGGGATAGGGAAAACTTTATGTGCTATTTTCACCAAACATTAGTGTGTCATCTATTTTCCTAAAATAATTAAGACCATACAATGACACAAACCAATATCTTGTATATATATATATATTTATATATATAAAACTAAGAAATGCACTAATATCAAAAATTCCAATTACAACTATCCTTGGACTCAAGATTCAAGCTTTCCAAAGAAAGGTTTCTTTCTAAAAACCAAACATTTCAAGCACCACCTTTGCATGGGTACTCAAACACACGTGAGTGCAAAAAGCATGATCCAACACTCAAAGCTAGTAAAAACTAGTTTATATATATATATATATATATAACTAAGAAATGTACTGATATCAAAAATTCCAATTACAACTATCCTTGAACTGAAGATTCAAGCTTTCCAAAGAAAGGTTTCTTTCTAAAAACCAAACATTTGAAGCACCACCTTTGCATGGGTACTCAAACACACGTGAGTGCAAAAAGCATGATCCAACACTCAAAGCTAGTAAAAACTAGTTGACTTCAAAGATCATGCTAGTTTTTAGCAAGTTTCTGCGTTTTCTTTCATGCATGCATGCTTTTTACTTATAAAAAACCTGCCTTTTATTTACCGTTTCTCATGGTAACTGAAGTTACAAACATGCAAAAAGCATGATCCCGACATACCTAAAAAAGAATGCTTTTTACAAATGGATCTACTCAAAACAAAAGGAAAAAGAAAGAAACCATCAATTTTCTACTTGATTTTTCTTTTTGGCCCCTTTACTTATTGGGATGATTTGAAGGAGTGAGTCTTGACCCTCTTTGAAACTAGTAGCTTGATTATCCGCTGTAGGAGAGGGGCTCCTATTGTTTTTCTTTCTCTTCATTGGTAATTTTTGTACATCTTTAGATGGAGCACCATTCTTCTAGTGTCATTGTTCTTTGGGACCTCTTGTTCTTGCACACAGTCTTTCGAAGAAGGACCATGTTGCTCTCCATGCACACAGTTCTCTTTTCGTTGTTATGCTACACTATGATTCTCAGTAAGATCCTTCCGCTAGGTGGCCTTTTTATTTTGCTTATGTTACACCAATTGAAAATTTCTAGGTAGCCGGTACGTACCCTGCAGGGCATGGGTACGGGTACGGTACATACCCGGTATGTGGTATGGGTACGGTATGCCTTGGGTACGGCCAGGGTACGTCCAACAGTACCTGGGTACGTCTAGGTGCTTCACCCAGACGTACCCAGCTACTGTTGGACGTACCCTGGCCGTACCCAACCGTACCCACAGCGTACCCACCAATAAAAACAACAATTTTTTAATTTTTTTTTTTTACTTTTTTGTAAAAAAAAAAAACTATTTTTTGGGGGTCAATAAAGGTCAATAGATGGGATTACGTAAATGATTCAACTGTGGTAAAACTTCACAGAAGTACCTAAAACAATGGCTGAAACTGCAACAGTTGAGATGCGTTTGGGTAATGTAGGATCAAAAAACACAGTGGCGGCATCTCCACTAGCAAGTAAGACTAATGCAGGAATAATAAGAGAAACCCCAAAGGAATCTGAACTGCCAGATTTGAAGGGAGCTGATAATAGCCAGAATTCCAGTCCAGTTATGTGATTTGTTATTATTTATGTTAATAATTGGACATTGTAACATTTGGAGTTTGAACAAATGTACTTGTTCGAAGTTCAATCAATGAATATCATGACAAAATGCATTGAATTATTAATACGTTATTTCGCTATTTCACTTAATAATTTGTTTGCTCTATTCATGTATAAGGCTGAATTTTTGCTTATTTGGCTATATTTTAAATATGTTAAATGTATATTGTACTGCCGTACCCAAGTGCCGTACCCGGGCCCCCAAAACAATTGCCATATCAGCGTACCAGATCCCCGTACCCGTACCAGCACCATACCCCCGTACCGGCTACCTAGGAAAATTTTTATAAGACAAGAATGATTTACCTTCTGGGTGCTTTGGAACTGGAGTTTGGATACATGGGTATGAAGCAACCAAATGTTCATACTCAAAAACATTCCCTGCATTGAAAAACAATGTTTTCATAGTAACAAACTAGAGAAAAATCGTCAGGGAGGCCTTTACTTGGATCCACTCTCAAATTTTCTGTCTAATCCAATTGCTTTATCGATTTGTTTCAGATTCGAAGGTGTCCAAAATGCAAGGCTAATTTTGGAAGCCTCACTCATACATGGACACAAGAAAGGGTTTCCAATAAACAATCATAATTAGAAAACCAAAGTTTCATGAATAGCTTGGCCCCCTTGTGAAACCAGGTCTCCTTACTGTAGATTATATCCGGATCCCCTGGTACTAAAAAAAACAAAATATAAAACCCTTGGGTGCGAAAGTAAATTTCCACCCATTTGAGATGAGAGGAGATCAGTATTGACCTATCCACTCACTTAGAGTAGGAAGAGTAGGCCAAAAACCATTAAACTTACAAATTAGTCCTTGCTTACTAAGCACCGCTACAAATTCATAAATCTCTTCTCCTTTTGGACAAACAGAGGGGAGAAGAATCATTTTAGTTTTCAACAATAAAGCCTCACCTAAGAGAAGGAAGGGAGGTGTTACCAGATCCATGGTGTTTATTGGAACCGACACGAGGACCTTCTTTGTGTAGACAGTAGATTGCTTTGGTTTCAATGTAGCCTCTTTGAACGAGGCTTTAACATGGGACTTCTCTCCTTCAGAGCTCTTGCATGCGATCTTAGTAATCCTGGTAAAAGTTTCTGGTGCATCAAGGGTCTCGCTGTTCCTCTATTGCTCTTGCAGGCATCCTTACATGCAGTTCTGGGTGTTTTTGCAGATGGATTCTCCATAACGGTTGAGTATGTGACATTATTCTTGTATGAACTCCCTAGATTTTCCTTCACAGTTGTTTCATTATACTCACTGCAATTTTTTTGCCACACTTCATCTGAGATCGGCTCAGATTCTGGAAGATTGACCTCACCGTATGGTCTCCCATCTGTCACTGCTCCATCAAGCTCTTGCTCTCGTCCTCTGCAATGTCCTCTTCCCATTACACTCTCAAAGCTCTTCGTCCTCTAGCACAAGGGTATTCCCATAGCTTAAAATTTGTATGATATGTATTTAGTTTGATTATATTCACCAGCATTTTATATGGGTCGATGGTAAATTATTTTTTCTTTTTCACGATTTCATTAGAAATAAGTTTGGAATGTGGGCCCCACACCATTTATTCCTTTAACTTTTTTTCCTATATTGGAACAAGATTTTATCAGCAGAGATGTGCATGTCTGTGCTGTGAAATAAAGGCTTAAGTGTGTTGGGTTTTAAAATGGTACTTTAATAAAACCACAGTCAAGGGACAACAAGTCCCTCCTCTTTATGGGAGAGGTTCCCTTATTGAAAGCAAACAACAAAGCTTATATACAAATGTGCAACTATCATCTTAAGGCTGGACCTTTGACATCTTGAAATGCTTTTATACCAAAACAGATTATCAATACAAACGAATGGAAGAACTGAAGAAAGGAAAAAGTAGAATATAACAGTACTTTCAGGAAATATAGATAGCAGAGTATAACCCTATATGTACTGAGCAAGAGTGATACAAAACATAATCATTCACATTCACAACATAAGATATCATTCCATAGACACAAAGTTCTAGAAATCATATCAATAAGAACACAGTTTCTTATCACAGAAGATAAATGATCCACGAATTTTAGGTAAGCAAGAAGGGACAATGGAGGAAGATAGAGAAAAGGGGAAAATCCTTCTGTATTGATTTACTTTTGACTATAATTACACTTCAAAAGTATCAGAGTCCAACCTTTTGCAATGAGCCAAGCTCTTACATTTATAGATGAAGCGAGAAGAGGAGAAGAAGAGAAGGAAAGAAATCTGACTTGGAAGCTCAACCGCCAACCATCAATGCCCCTGCAAATCAGCTTACAATCTGTCAAATCTTGTTCTGCATGTCTTTGGCGTGTTGAAGAAGGATGGAAGATCAGATCAAATCTAATCTAGTTGAAGCAGTTGAATTACATATTAATGGCGTGAGAGATGTTTTCCAGACTTTCGCCCAAATAAAGATATTCAGTTCGTTCTCAATGTTTGTTTGGCGTGTTGGAGAAGGAAGGATGGAAGATCGGATCAAATCTGATCTGTTTGAAGCAATCAGATCACATATTAATGGCGTGAAAGATGTTTTCTAGATTTCCAACCATCAAATCCTGCCGAAAACAATATTTTATGCTTCCATGGCGTAGAGGAGACCAAGACCTTTCCAACAGTATAAAATTTGTCGAATTTCGAGCACTGAAGCGAAAGTTATGCTCATTTGAATATTTGAATCGAATCTGTACAAAAATGGCGAAAATGCAATTTTCACAAAATGGATCCATGGGCCTGAAATTGAAATTGCGCCTTTAGCGCAAAAGATGCAAAAGTGCAAAAGTTCCCCGCAAACCTTGCAGGCCCGCAACTTCACTTTTGATATAGGTCTGACACGTGGCTTCACCTGAGTGGCAACAAAGTCGTGACTTATTTTACAATTTTACTTCTTTTGGAAACAAGGCTCAAAATCTCAAAGTTCTCCATCGATCCTCCTCCCCGCTTTGACTTTTGATGCGGGCTCGATATTTGACTTTTTCTCGTGGAATGAGCGGGGCTGTGGTTCATTTTATCACTTTACGTCTTTTATGGAAACAAAGCCAAAATTCTTAAAGTGTCTCGACAACCCGCCTCTCCGCTTTGACTTTTGATGCGGGCTCAACATTTGACTTTATCCCTTGGCACGAGCGGGGCCGCTTTTGGATTTGCCTCTTGAAAGAGCGCCGAAGAGACACGTGGCTCCTTCTGCGGCTTTGCTCTGTTTCTTTGTGTTTTGGCTAAGTCCTTTTTGTTTGGCGGGGCCATATGTCTGACCCTGAACACGTGGAGGCTCGACGCACATTTGGGACCTGCCTCCGGATTTTGCCTTTGAAGTTGTACCGAGCTGACACGTGGAGGCTTCCGCAAACCCTTCTATACTTAGCCGATTCAATGGCCGGCTCTGCCCCTTCTTTGACTCTGACCACGTGGCGAGCCTGCGCACACTTGGGGACCCGCTCTTGATTCTTCCTTTGAAGTTGCGCCGAAGAGACACGTGGAGGCTCCTGCCGACGCTTGGAATTTTCAACGGCCGGCTTTGTCTTCTTTTCAGACCTGGGACACGTGGAAAGCTAGCGCTCGTTTGGGGTACCGCCTTTGGCTTCAACCCTTGAAGGTGCGCTGTTGAGACACGTGGAGACTTCCGCTGGTTCTTTTATACTTAGCTGATTCGGGCCTGCTGCCCATTTGAATTTTGTTGGACCCTAGACACGTGGAGGGCTAGTGCTAGTTCAGGGTCTCTCTTTGGGCCGCGCCTTTGAAGTTGCGCCGATGAGGCACGTGGAGAGCTGGTGCATGTTTGGGGAACCACCTTTGGCTTTGACCCTTGAAGGTGCGTCGATGAGACATGTGGCGCCATTTGCTGGCCTTAGACTTTTCAACGGCCGATTTAACTTTTTGAGGCTTTGACCACGTGGAGAGCTGGCGCTCATTTGGGGTTTGTCTCATGGGTCTCACTTCTGAAGTTGCACCGATGAGGCACATGGATGGTTGCGCTCACTTAGGATCCTGCTTATGAACTTAGATCCTTTGGAAACGGCTGATGCGTGGAGGTTTTCGTCGGCTCTTTATACTTAGCCGAATCGGCTGGCTTTGTCCTTTTGAGGCTCTGACCATGTGGAGGGCTGGACGTACATTTGGGATCTATCCACTTGGGTTGTGCACCATACCTGAAGTTGTGCCAATGAGAGACATGGGAGGGTTCCGTCGGTATCTTTTATACCTAGCCAATTAAACGGCCTCAACTGAACTATTACCTTTCTCCACTTTGAACTTATGAGACAAGATCAAGAGGGTTGGTGAAAAACTCTGATGGCCTTGACGTTTGCAAGCATCTAGAGGGGAAGACCAAAATTGTGCCAAAGAGACATGTGGTACCTTCCGCAAGTCTTTCTATACTTAGCCAATTCGGGCCTTGATTGAACATGAGTACTTTCTCCATTTTAAGCAAAAAATTTTTTTTGTCTCTCTAGATTTCTCACTCTATTTAGACATATCTCAAAGGCACCAACTCAAAATTTTCGAAACTTGACTAGAAAAACGAGGGGGATTTTGAGGGTGACAACAAAGTGTTTGATGTCATTCTTTTGAATCTCATACTATGAATTATGACAGTTTCAAAAAAAAGTCGTGACAGGCTTTTTAGGATTTTCTGGTAAGAATCTGTTATTACTTAGCATTGTTTTTTGAGTAATAATGCTCGACAGGTTTTTAGCTGGGCGAGTAAACTCGCCAAAAACTCGTCGAACCTGCCAGCCGGTTATTTGGCGAATACTTGTGATATTTTGACAGATTACCAACAAGTTTTTGTGAGTTTTTAATTTAATTTAATTTTTTATTTTTTTAACAAAAACCACCAACAACTTTATATTAATAACAATATAATTATATAAGGATCAAAATACAATGCCAAGCAATTATGCTCATACTAGAGGAGACACCTTTAGAATTCCAAGTAGAAATAAAGAAAAAGAGGTAGCATATCTGTGAATTATCCATCATGATCTTTTAAAGATGTGAATTTTATTTATTTCGGCAAGTTTTTGGAAATTGTAAATTATTGTAGTTTGTAACTTGCACATATATGCAATTTATGGCGATAATTTTCAATGACAATCGTTCTAGGAACACGTTAAAACCTAACACTTATCCCAAAAATTGTGACTAATTTTTTTAATAGATAAAAAGGTTACAAGGGTGTTAACCCCTAGGGTACATTAAATTAACTTACACCACTAATCTCACTTTACGATTGGATAGGTCAGGTCTAGTTAAATATTAAATATTAAAATTACTTTACCTCTAAGGTCCATTGATTAAAATTCACTTAGTAAGGTGCCTAATTTAATTTACTTAGGTTAAGTGTTTTATCCTCTTTAGTTAAAGCTCAAACCTAATATGGTTAACCTCATGCTTAATTATTTTAGTTTCATTTTCCTAATAGATTAAAGTCCTTTTTATTTAATTTCTAAAACATACTAAGAACAAATAAAGACTTTGCACCCCAAGGCAATTAAATGGCCACATTCACCCATCTACACATACCCTTAAGGATTTAATTTAAACATTAATAAAATATATTCCTACCAAACAAAAGTAGGGTTGATCCTCCACCCTTAGATCAATTCAATTGTGGCCACTAGATCCTAGGGTTCCAAACTAACCCTAAATATCCTTAAGCATTCTTATTAAAACTCTTTCTTTACCCTATTCTCCTCATTTGGTCTATTTTCTTTTGTTAAAATTGCAGGTTGGAGAGAAGGAAGCCATGGGAGCAAGAGAGGAAGAACTATGGAGGATTCTACAAGGAGATCAAGCTTAGATTTAGTTTAGTTGTAGTTTTATCATTGTAATTTATTTCATTCAAGGATTGAAGGGGGTTTTCCTTTCCAAACTGGTTTTATTTCAAGCCATTTGTATTTGGGGTTCTCTATTTGGGGCAAACCCTACCCCCATTAATATAAATGAAAAAGAGTGGTTGTAATTTACCATTTGTAGATGTATTTTCTTTAAAAAATAAGATTTAGCCATTATTTATTAGATGGAAGTCTTCTTGGTAATTTTACAAGCTTAAAAGTTTGATTAGGACAAATTAAAGTTTGTACAATCACGGATCTGGGGATTTCTGTTGAAAGTGAAAAAACCACCCGCCCAGAGCAGGCCGGTGGTCCTGGGACCACCACCCTACTTGGGTGAAAAACCATTAACCACCTTACGGAGTGGCGGTTCTGAGACTGCCACCTTGACTGAGTGGCGGTTACAAGACCGCCGCACTGCACAGGGTAGAGGTCCTATTTCTTAAGAAACAGAACCTTAAAACCCAAATTTTTCTCAAAAACAAAATTTTCTAACTGTTCTCAAATGGTCATTCTGAACTTAATTTTATGACCTAAAGTTTCTATTTGTAAGGTTTAAAGTTCGATTTATTCATTTCTATAGTAATAACTACTCATTTAAACATTTTAAAATTTTGATAATAATAACAACTACAAGATCTATTCCATTTTATTTCAACTAAATTTATTTCAATTCCAATGTAAAAAGGAATAAACTCCTAATATTGTTATTTGCTTACTAAAAATGCAACATTCAAATAAAAATATACCTGAAATTTGTTGTCTGTTTCATTTTCACTACAATTATATTCAAAATAACTATAAAAACTTTGTTATACATTCCACTAGAGAGTTTTACAACCATTTTTCCAATTTAATTACAATTTAGAACAAGAGAAACACATTTCTTTTCTCTTGAAATATTTCAACTACAAACAAAGTAAGGTATTTCCATAATTTTAACTTCCTTTCATTTCTATTTACAAGACTAGCTTTACAACACAAATATTTCTTTCTCCTTTTTCTTTCAACATACAACACAACTTAAATATCAAATAATGAAATGCAACTTTTCTTCACAAGATTAATACAACGTCTTCCACTTAAAGTGGGAAATCATATAAGAATGTAAACTAAAAGATGAACTACAATATTACAAGTTCCTCCACCCTAAGTGAAAAACAATAAGGCTTCTCACAAGAAGGGATTTCTTAAGGACTCCCACAAAAGCTCCAAGCTTCACATCACCAACAAGAGAGCTCCTTCATACTTTTATTTATCCACAACAAAAATGGAGGGAGAGGAAACACTCTACACCCAACCAAAATATCCAATGAGGAGGAGAAGCCATCCTCCTCATTGGCCCGTGAGCCCAACCATATTGTAATGAAAGGTGGATCCAACACATGGAAAAAAAAACAAGCTTCCACAACACAAACCAAGTATTTCACAACCATTCCAAAAATACATTCAACTCAAACTACAACACAAGAAGGAAGAACCACTAAAATATACAAGGCTTCAAAATGAAAGCCAAAGGAGCAAGAACCTATGGGGAGGCCACTTATGCCTCCCAATGGGAAATGGGTACCCACCTTAAAAACCTCAAATACATATCTCAAATCCCCTACACACTCTTATGCCTACCTCAAGTACATTCTCTTATGCCTCCCTCATAAAAGAACAAGTAATAAATGAAAGCATTCCTTGTCCAAGGTGGGGCACCTAACCAAAACTCCCTCCAAAACATTAAATAAACTCTTATGCCTCCCTACATGAATTCTCCCCATAGTCCCCTCCTACACCACACTTAGGCAATCTACCCAAGTACCCAACAAGCATTCAAAACACTCAAAACAAGCACATTAACCACAAAATAAGGGAAAAACATAAAACAAGAGTAAAGCTCCTACCTTTCCATAGTAGAACTTGTTCCAAGAGTCAATATCCAATCTTATTCAAACCCAAGCAATCACCAAAAAGCTCCAACAAAGACAACAAGCACTCCAAAATCCTCTAACTCCCCTAAAAATGCAAGAGCACAAAATAATGAAGTAACCCCCAAACAAGTAAAAGAACTTGAATAAATAGAAAAGGGAGAGATGAGGGTGAGGTGGATCCATGTAGGATGCCACATCACTCATCCTCAACTCCACCTCCCAAGTAAAATGTTAACCCCAATTCACAATAAATTGGTGGGTGAGTAGAAATTCCACATTACTTACACACACACTCTAAGCTTACACCCCCTAAGGATAAAAATGAAATACCTATGTAAGAAAAGTGCAATAAATGTCACTTTTTGAGTTACAAAACACTTAATGAGGTCTATTTTTGACCCCCCAATCCATAGGTAGAGTTGGAATAATAAATTTAAAAGGTGTGGGGACAAGTTTAACTTATCACACAAGCCTTCAAAATTGGCCCTTAAGGCCAAATTCGAATTTCCATGAAGGAGTAGAGTGTACAACACTCAAGATCCCAAGCACTCAACTCACAACACAAAATTCTAAGAGCCATCTAGTCTAATAAATGATTTCCTTTTGGACACAATCTATAATTAATTTAAAACATGATTAATTAAATTTAAATAGAGACACTTAAACTCATTAAAGATTGATAAAAGGGAAATATACACCAAAATCTAAATAATTAATACAAAAAATTACATCACTAAAATCACATACTAACATAAATAAATGAACTAAAATAAAAGAACAACACATAACCCCTTGGTCACAATTAAAGGTAATTCCCCCCCCATGGGAACCCCCCTAACAACAATTCACAAACACACATACACACAAACAATACATGTTGCCATGGTGACCCTTGTTGAATTCACATAGCATTCCAATGTGGTAGGTCTCCAATCCCCCTGATGTTTGTTATGAATATATTTACTTGCAAAACAAATAACACCTCCTTTGGCCTCGTGGCCACATCAAAACATCTAAGATAAAATATGAAATATAAATCCACAATCATCTACATATGAATCAAATCATCATCTAGGCAATTACGATATCATTTACAATTTCTAACAACATCTCTATTCTACATTTCATCCATGTCAAAATGATCACAACATTAGTTCAATTATCAAGGTCTACTCAATGTGACGAAAATATTGCATGTCAGAAATATATATAACCATGTCAATAGCATATCATCATCAATATCAAAATGTCTCTAAAAGTCCACACACATCATACTAAGAATCGAAAACCAACAATAGTCTCAGTATTTCTAACATCTACATCATGTTAAGTCAGAATAATACAAAAAGTCCATAAGTAGAGTCAATAGTATCGAAATCAACAGTAATAGGTGTCAAAGGGAAGTGGGCACTACAACATCCAAAAGTATAAGGCAAAGGAGTGGAGTTCATTTCTAGGTGCTGGGAACTTAATTAAAAAAAAAAAAAAAACATTTCTTTTTTCAGTGCTGACAGAATTTTTCCCTCAATTGTTTCAAGCTTCTCTTATTCTTCTTGTGGTTCACATTTTTTTTCAAAAAAGAGTTTTAAGGATGAAAATGCAATCACAATTGTTATGTTTCGACGTTTTGTATAGATAGATTTATATCTTACCCTAGATGGAACTTTTGCTTGTATTTTACCAGAACTGGAAACGAAAAGGATTCTTCTTGAACTTTTCAAAGAGCGACAACAGAGGACTGCAAATTCTGGGACAATTCCAAGCTTCTACAGAAAGGCAGGCATCACATATCCTTGATACTTGTGCATTACAGGGTAATTGTTAGATGCTTGTGAGTACACCTTAGAATGTACTCTTTTGAATCTTCATGTTGATTCAGCAAAGTGTGTCATGGGAACTTGCTCATTAGTCACTTGAAATTTGAGATGTTAGCTTGCTGAATTTTGTGATATCTTCTGTTTGGGAGTAATTTTGGAACAGAAGTTATTGTCATAAATTAAATAGATTCTAAGAAACACTGTGATTGTCTAAAATTATTGCTATTTATCTGATCCTTGGCCATTACTTTAAAGTTGTGTTAATATTGCTTACTACGTTCCAAAGCTACCTGGTCATGACATTTGACTTACATGAAGTGCAGAAGCCTTCTGAAGGTTCAATTGCTTCCAGAGTTCAAAGATTGGCGAAGTTCAAATTTTTAAAGGTATCACCTGTTTACTCTAGTTGCCATTTCTGGTGAATGATCAAGTTTCAGTTTTGTATGTTTATTAATATTTCCAAAAGCAGGAGTTACTGAAAAAGTAGCATTCCTACCATGGCCTATAATTGATTAGACCATAAGAATGCTTTTAGATGCTATTTGTAAAATGTACTTGAAGTTATCAGTGAATAATATATGCAACATGAACATGCAAAAAACAAAATGGTTTTGAATGGATCCATGTGCATACTAGGGATTGTTCTAGAATGGATTAAATGCATGCCACAATGTTAAAAAACTACATTTGAAAATATGTAGTATGCATTTCATTGTCAACTGTAAAATACTGTGAATCTGATTTACATACATTGTTAATGTCTGTGTTTGCAGAAGCAATCAGATTTACTATTAAATGCGGATGATTTAGACACCATGTGGGTGTGCTTGCGAGAAAATTGTGTCATTGACGATTCATCCGGTGCTGAAAAGGTTTGATTGCATTCATGCTTCTCCACTCCAAAGCTATTTTATTAGCTAGAATGAGAAGATGTTTACCATGGAAGTTTGAGTTGAGTGTAAGCTTTATATAAGTGGAACTAAATCCAATGTCTGCGCTCTTTTCTGGGAATTTGTCAACGTTTGCATATCTGACAAGCTTATACATGGTCAGACGTTCATTTCTTCTAGTCATAATTCTTCATTGCCTTAGTAATATTTAAAATATAGGTAGCCAGTTGGTGTTGGGTATGGGGTTGGGTATAATGAATTGGGTTTGCTGGTTCAACAGTTTTTTTTCCTGGGTTACGGCTGTACAAATTAAAAATAAAATAAAAATCCTAGCCTAATAAATAGGGATTAACCACATATTATGCATAGAAAAGACAATAACCACAAAACACTATTGATAATGCTATGTCTTTGATGAATACTAATTATGACATTAAAATTAGTATTCATTGTTGTAATGCTCTTCATTGAGAGCATCAACATCAATATCATGATGAGAAAGTAACAAGAGTAGGGAAATGGAAGCATCCAAATCAACTTACTTGGGTCTACATCCCAATGCTTTGTCGCTGTTCTACTCCGATTGCGTTTCTCGGCCTATTTTGCTGCCAACTTGTTGTGTTTCTATGAGTGGATGAAGTTTTATGTATTCCAATTCTGCATAGATGAAGATGAACTCACAACATATTGAGGCAAAGTCGGTGCAAAATCAAAGTAAATATTCAAACTTTAATTTCAAAAAGATTAAACAAAAAAAGAGTTAAAAAAAATAAGAATCTTTCCTAAGAAACTCAAAGTTTGATTTTGAAAAGTTAAAACAGAAAGAGAGTTAAAAAATAAAAATATTACCTAAGACAAGATTTTGACCTGCAAGAGGTTGCAGGTGAACAGGTGCATGGGTCCCTGGCCACAAAGATACCACCATGTATGAGCATCCTTCTTGTACTTGTCCTGAAGAGTGTTTAGAGCCTCAAGAGCTGTTAGGAAATTAGTGCTCAATGGTTTTACCGTGTGGTAAATAGTTATTAGGTGGCTAAATCTTTTGTATTAGTTAGATTATATTTGTGAGTGAGTTGTTAATAGTGTTATAACAACTCACGGGAATAGTATTTGGTTTGAGTGATAATAAGGCGAGGGATTTAGAGGTTATACTTGCTTCCTAGATTATAGGAGCAACTTAGTTTATATAACTGTAATCACCCATATGATTTCATATAGAAGTAGTAGCAGTATTATTATGTGCAACAATTTTGTTCAGATTATTATTCAAATTTCTGTAAATCTGCTCCTACCATATCATTTGGTATCAGAGCGAGATGAAATCTTGAGAATTGTTTGGGGCAATTCATTGATATTCATGGTTACCCGTATATGCAATAAGTTGTTATCATTGTTCTCAAAATCTTCAGCTCGTTTTAGGTAGATTGCTATAGTTCATTGTATGGTATTCGCGTTGAGGTCTGTTGAAATTTATAAGGTGCAGAAGCATGAAGTTCGGACTGATCTATGAGTCAACATATGCCGCATGGAAGATATTTTATTCTCTCAGATATTCCGAGGCGTAGTTGTTTAAGTTACTGCTCCTGTATTAGTTTTATTGAGATCTGATCCACAGCGGGAGCATTAGATTCCCATGAAATTCAATGTTGGATGCATCTGGTAAAGAAGGTTTGTGTTTGCAGTCTCAGCATTGTCCGAGCTCTACATTCACCTGTCCATGAGCTGCGCTAAACATGGTTTCGAACTAGATTGATGTCAACCGAGCTTGTTGCAAATATAGAGTGATAACGTGACAATTGCCGATGCAAAGGAAGTTCGCTACAAAGTCAAAGGAAGGCTTATTTGGTCTATTTGCATCAACTGAGTTTCTGATTTACAAATTCTGTTGATGATCACAAATTTCGATCAATATCAGGCAAGGTCGACTGTCTCAGACTTGTGTTGCATTTGTTCCTACTAAAGCCCAAATTGGTCAGCAGTTTGACGTTGCATTTTCCTTCGACCTGGCCATGAATTGAAGACAACTGCATCCACATTGCATGCTCAGATCTGGAGCTCCCCCACTTATCGTTGCTCAACATATAGTGTAAAGTCAGTGTGAGTTTATCTGGCATATCTCGCAGTTTTTCACATGCAAATTATGTAGTAACTGCATTATGTTGATTCTTCTATTCACGTTCTAGATCTTCCTAGTGCATGGAAAAGCGGTTTGGTGTTAATTGTAGGCGATTTTGTCTGTAGAGCCCGTGGATCGATGGATTAGTGTCATTTGTGGTCAAATGTTTGAGTCTTTGTTATAAGCTTATTCATAGGATGTTTAGTATAGTCTAGTTTGTGTTATTCTTTAATTGTGATAAAAAGTAATTAAATATTATTTTTTAATTTTTATCTTTATCGTTGTTGTCTATTGTCTCGTCTCAAAAAGTGTCACTGAGACATTGTCAAGTATGTCATTCACGTGTAAGAGTCAAGTGTCAAAAAAGTTGTTTGTAAAGGACGCATTTTTCGGTTGAAACCGACGTCTAATATATAAAGCATAGTTACCAGGTTCGGCTGGATTTGTATGAAATCCGGTTCGAACCGTATTTTTTGAAGCAATCGAATAAATGCGGTTCGGTTCGGCCTTGTTTTCGCCGGAATTTTTTTTTTTTCCTTTTTTGGCATATATTTTTTTTTCTGGTGAAAAATCGCAAGTACGGAAAAAAATTTGCCATTTTTGGAAAGGGTCCGGGAAGATGTAGCAGCAAAAACTTGCATGTGCCATAACTTTCATTCTGTGGCTCTGTTTTAGGTGTCGTCTTCTCTAAAAGTATATATTTTCTCGAGCTCTACGCATTGATGGCAATATTTTTCTTATTTTCATAAAATCCATTTTTTTACCTTTTTGGACCAAGCAACTTCTTGCAATCTTTTGAAAGAATCATTATGATGATGATGATTATGGTAGATGGATGCTTTTTTGTATGATTTGTCTATATATAATGATATAAGTATACAATAATATAAATTTATAATAATACAAGTATATATATTCCGAACCGGATTTTTCCGTATTTTTTCGGATTTTTTCGAGAACTCCGAATTTTCGGATTTTTTTGCCCTTTCGAATTTAATCGGATTTCCGAACCTGGTAACTATGATATAAAGTGTCAAGAAAATAGAATTCAAGAAAATTTAGCAGTAGGATATGAGGCATATGATGAACCTGAAAAAGCTCTACCTCGCAAACATCAGCGATTAGCTACACGAGAATATATAAGGCACTTGAAAAGAAATAATCTAGTTTCGAAGACCTAAAAACTCTTTTACTGGAGGATGGAGGCACAAGAGGATGGAGGACAATCAATGTCCTCTTGTTAGTCACCAGCGATGGGGCCACATAGCAGATTTGGTGGCATATGTTTTTCTGTGTGTTTTCCAGATTTTGTTTTTCCGCTGTGCTATTATGCTGATATGTTTAGAAGTACCTGTTTTGCAGTGTGTTTCAGTTTCTATGTGTGGTATGTTTGAAACACAAATATATTTCTGTTCAAATTTGTGATAAGTGAGCAGTGATTCCTATGTACTTCCCTAATGTGAAAACATAAGCGGAAAGATAAAAGCACAAGCAAAAAACAGCATCTTGATACTTGAAGAGGATGAATAGGGGTTCATACCTTGGACAGGGGTTCACATTTGATGAACAAAGGTTCATATCGGATGAAGGGTTCAGACCGAGGTTGTTGGTCAGCCTTTGTAAGACCATTTGTGTACCAAGATCATGAGCACGCAGGGGCAGCAAGGTGCATAAGAAGTGCAACTATGTTTTCTCCCATGTTTGCACTAGGGGGGAATGTTAGGAAATTAGTGCTCACTGGTTTTACCATGTGGTAAATAGTTATTAGGTGGTTAAATATTTTATATTAGTTAGATTGTATTTGTGAGTGACCTATTAATAGTGTTATAACAACTCACGGGAATAGTATTTGGTTTGAGTGATAATAGGGTGAGGAATTTAGTGGCTAAACTTGCTTCCTATATTGTAGGAGTAACTTAGCCTATATAATTGTAATAACCCATATGATTTCATATCGAAGTAGTAGCAGTATTATTGTGTGCATCAATTTTGTTCAAATTATTATTCAAATTTCTGCAAATTTGCTCTGACCATATCAAGAGCGGCAACTTATAGCCTTCATTGACTTTGACATCCATGTATGGTGGCACTATCCTCAGCAAATAAAGAATCTGTGTTCTAGAACCTAGGAGTCAATGCAAAAAGCAAGGAGATGCATCGGGGTCGTCATTTTGTTCCACCAGTCAATGCGAATTGCAATATGATCACACTTGTTTAAAAAAAGTTCTGTTTTCTCAAGATCTTGCTCTGTTGCATATATGATGGCCTTTATTTTCCCAGTCATTGAGTTGACGCCATCATAGATCTCTCCCACACATGACTGATCCTTGTTAGTAAATTAAATCAGACTCATAATGGGCTTGGTGAAATTAAACAAGTAGTATACGCGAGCCTAGCAGTTGTCATCTAGGATTAACATAGTCACTTTTTGGACCCACTTAGTGTTTGACTTTGACCACCTCCATATTGTCCAAAGGCTGTTGATGACCATGTTGCTAATTGCCTCTTGCATGTTCGCAAATTGTCTCAGATGATTATGTGTGAGACGAATCGAGTCTCAACAACTTAGTAGGAAATTAGAACAAAAAAAACTTTAGAAAACTACAAGTACTAGATTAATAAGCGTACAACATCTTGACTTTGTTTTTTAAACTTATATTTAAAAAAAAAGAACACAGATGATATAATATTTAATTATTAAAATTGTAAATCAAAGATTCTAAAGCAAATTTAAAAAAGATTGTTTCATTTACCTTTAGTAGTTCTCAATGCAAGAACAATCTGAAGATGGCTTACAACAAGTGATGGTTCATGGCAAACATCTGGATATCTTTGGCCTCACCATACAATTACTTGAGCCACTTGATTTTGCTACTCAACTTTTGCAGCATTAGGTTGAATGTGTGGACAACACAAGATGTCCAAAAATGTGCGCATAGCTCATGTCCACCACATCTCCGCAGCTTTGCAATTTCGAGCATTGCCTGTAATTATTTGGACAAATTTTTGAGCCCCCACCATCTCAATTGGGCATCCTTTATATGCCCATCACAATCAACGACTTTCAAAAACATTGCGCCTTTTATGCTAAGTGCAACCTCATGGATTAAAGGCTGATTTCTTGCATCATTCGATCCATTAGAAATGAAGGACATCCCCGTTTCGGCCCATGAATGCCATTTGGTACATATTTAAACTAAAAAAAATGGTAGAATTTAAAAACCTCTTATTCAACTGTAAAGTAGAAAGAACTAAGCATACTTTTGTAGCCTTGACTACCATTCTAGTTGATGGATATGGCCCTTGTGTATAAAAAACACATCCACTACGTAGCTATGATAGTGGCTTTGCTAAACTAGGTAGCTTTATTTGACGTACTGTATCTACACCACTTTATCTCAGATGCATTGAGAACTTTTGTTACTCCTTGATCCCTGCTTTCATCATTAGAAAACAAGGATGCATGCATAGGTGTTTCACCACACTAGCAAGCAGAGTTACATAGTATGACCATCACCATTGATTTGTGTCTCTTGATTCTCATCAACATTCTATTAGGACTTGAGTTCACTAATCAGGGACTTTAACCAACTTTTTCATATCTAACATTCCTTTTTATTGTAAATATCTACCACTTAATCGCTTCATGAAGTTACTCAAAGTAGGTGAGGTTAGCTTATAGAGTTAGTGTAATGTCCCCTTTTCTACGCCTAAGGCCTAAGGGGCAATTCGAGTCCAGGCCTTGGCCATACCCAAAGGGCTATGGACGCTGGGAGCTATTGGGTATGAATATCTAGTCCATTTTGTTATAATTCTTCGTTGACACGAGCGTAAAGTGTTTTGGAGGGACTAGATATTATGTTTTGTCGTTAGGAAGGGGCCACATGACACTTAATGTTTTAATTTTGTGTTGGGGGTCACTTATGGACCATGGCGACTTAAAAGGGGAAAAATAACTTAAGTTACTTTTATTTTATTGGTCCTTCTTAAGGAAAAATGCGACTTGGGCTATTTGGGGCTCTTTTGCCTTGGGGAAAATTATATAAGGAGTTGGGAGGAAAAAGTGAAGATCATTCTTGCATACATAATTATTTTTCCTTTATGTGCAATTGCTACTTGCAAATTTCCAGCTTGTGGAGTAGATCCCAAAGGGACCCTAGCTTCGGTGGTGAGAGATCCATCCCTAGCTAGTAGGGCATTCTTCGGTGGTGAAAGATCCATCCTAGTTTGTCATTTGGAGCTATTTTCAGGGCTGTTTTGCAGAGATATTTTTAGGGGTTTTCAGAGGAAGGGTTTTGGTGACATTTTGTGGAGAAAATCAAAGGGTTTTCAGATCAGATTTACGGCAGCGATAAGAACAGGTTTTGGCATAATTTCTTGAGACTCTCCAAAGGGTTTTGATCATTTTCCAAGGGGGGTGACTTGTTTGGGAGATTGCAGCCATTAGTTGGAGGGTTTCCATTGGTACAAATTTAGATCTGAAGGTTGGAATATCATTCCTTATATTTATAAATATTATTTCCGAAGTTTCATAATTTTTGCACTTGTATTTAGAGAGATAAATTTTTGAAGTTTTCCAGCTGCCTAGGGCATGCTGTAATTTTCCGGCAGCAATTTATTATCTGAAAAATCCCAAAAATAATTTTCTTATGTTCTTCATAATAATAGCAAGCTCTCTATTTCACATAGTGACACAACGATATAAACAATGCAGAAAATTGTTGGGCAATAGAGTTTGTAAATTTCAGGCAAATTTAGCTAAGGGTGTTGCTTAATGTCTACCCGTGACATAAAAACTTGTAGTAACATGTTTAACATTGTATGATATTTTGGATGTTGAAACTTGAGATACTCAACGCTAGCAAGGCGAGGTTGCGGAGTTGAATTTACTTTGGATGAAGAAAGTATATGACATATTGATGCGGTGCATCTTGTCCATAGCTTTTCAGCATACATACTTGTTAATAACAACTTAAAAATTCAAGAAAAGACTTACAGTATTAAGGCCACCATATCTGGCATTTCAGATTTTTAGCTGGTACAATATACAAGTTATTGTACAGACCAAACATATACTTGGTGGATGGGACAGGGGAGAGGGGTGGGCAGGTAGGGTTGGGGTGCCAAATCGGTATCCTAGATTACAGGTAATGAAAGCTCTGATTTCTGTAGTGAAGAAGCATTTTAGATTTGGAATAAAAGGTGAGGTCACATGGATATTTAACAGACACTATTCAAAGAGTCATATGAATGCACTGTATTTGAAAAGAACTACTCATCCTATGAATTTACATGCATTCAGTATGGAAAATAACATTGGAAACTCAAATGAAAATTATTGGTCACATATCTATTCAGTCATTCTCGTAGAGGGACTTGAGTAGTTTCTTTTCAGCCATGCCATTTGGTATACATTTTAAATTTAAAAAATATAAAAAGTGTTGGCATTTAAAATACTCTTATTCAAGTATAAAGTAGATGGAACTAACTATACTTTCGTAGCCCTCTTGTTAACAAAACAGAGTTTTTAACAATGACTGTCACGGTTGATTCCTTGTGTTTTATCAGGCTGGTATTTTTCTCTTAAGCTTAACCTTTTATTTAATTTTGATTGATTACCATTCTAGGTGATGGATATGGCCCTTATGTATACAAACACATCCACTACATGCATGGCCTTTTTTTTTCTTTCTTATGTTGTGGCTTTGTAAAATTAAGTAGCTTCATTTGATGTACTGCATCTACAACACTCTATCCCAGATGCATCGGGAATTTTTGTGACTTTTGTTTCTCCATAATCCCTGTGTTCAATGTTAGAATACAAGGATTCATGCATAGGAGTTTCACCACTCTTGCAAGTGGAGGTACAAAGTATGACTGTCGTGATCGATATGCCTCACTTGATGCTTACGACCAGCTTGTTAGGACTCGAGTTCAGTAATTGGGGACTTTAACCAATTTTGTCATATCTAACATTCTTTAGTATTGTAATTATCTACTCCGGAATTATTTTCTTAAGTTACTCAACGTAGGTGAGGTTAACTTACAGGGTTACTTAGTGACCAATAAATATACACAATGCACAAGATCTTTGGGCTATAGAGTTAGTAAATGCCAGGCAAATTTAGCTACTGCTGTTGCTTAATGTCTAGCAGTGACCTAAAATTTTTGTATTAACATGTTTAACACTGTAAGATCTTTTGGATATGAAACTACTCAACACTAGCTAGCTGAGCGTGTGGGTTTCTTGTAATCTTTGAGTTTTTGGTTGGCTTGTGATATATTTGGGGCTTCCTTAAAAGGCTTCATTGTCCAAGAGTGGCTTTACTGATGGTTTCTATATGCATTGTTCAAAACTGGAAATTATCAAACATTTGTTGTGAGAGTGCTCTTTTGCCAAATTATGTTGGAAGTTAATTCATTCTTGCCTGCCATTGGCAGGCAGCCTTGTTGGGAGACTCCAATACTTTTTGTCACCCTTTTAAGAGTATTTAGAATTGCATATGACTTTCTGCCTTGTTTATTTTATGGAAGCTTAGATGTAATTCTGTCTTTAGAAATAAGGTATGCACTCATGATGATTATGTTCATTGTTGGAAGAGTAAAATTTTAGTGAAATATCGGCTTCTACACCAGGAGGCAAAAAAGCTAGATCCTGGGAGTTACTATGATTTTATTGCTGTTCTCATTGCTTTATGAACTAATCTGTAATCTTCCTTATAATTTCTGCTGTACAGTTCTTGATTCTTTTGTACAACCTTGGTTGTAAATATGGTTTTCTGTTAATCTATGAAGCATCTATTCAAAACAAAAAATAAATATTTATAGCTCTGGGCTATTGTGCAAGAACTATAAAACTAGTTAAATAAGCCAAATCTTGTATGAGTGCTTTTGAAAGGCACATATGCCATAATCTGAAAGGCTGATTTTGCATGTTTTGAAGTAGATCTTATTGCTTGGGTACTGAATGCATTGTTGATGCTCCTCAATAATTTCTTTTGCAAAGTCTTGTTTATATTACATGACACTTTTCTTACCAAATTTAGGGGGGAATTTGAAGGAAGCCTACATTTTTAAAATTTTGGAAATTGTGGGGAATCTTTTTCAATTTTGAAATTATAAAGTAGCATTACTGTAAAAAAAAGTGTTACCTGCACCAAGGCGAAGGGGGATGAGGCTTCAGGGAGAGCAAAAGGTTTCTCGGATTATGGGGTTGGGAAAATTCTCCTAGATTACGCAGACGGAATTTATTCCCAGATTATTAAAACGATTAATAATATATAAATTTAATATTTAAAATTCAAATGATTTCAAAAAATTAAAAAATACATTGGGAACATCCCAATGTCCCTGAAACATCCCCCCTTTTAGGAGACATCCTGGGGATGCCCCCATTTTTTTAAGGAGATGTTTGTATCCGCGGTGATGCATCCTTTTGTAACACTGAAAAATATGTATAAGATTATAAATGCAGTGTATACTAAGCTGATAAATTATAAAATAAAAATTATTAGTTAATAGAAATTGAGGTGAATGTTCATTTTGAAACGTTCTCAAATTGCAAATGTTTTTGGGTGGAAATTGAAAATAACCCATTGGCTAATACGAGTCCCTAAATTTATGTCTAATCAAGTCAAATGTGTACTGGCCTTTGACCAACTCCTCTTGCTTTCTATTCCACTTCTTAGTCTTTAATTCTTCCCTTTGTGTTTCTATGGCCATGATTGTCTCTAACACTTCAATAGATTCCTCGAGAATCCTTGGCATCATCTCTTGACTTCCATCACTCTTCATTTAACTTCTTGTTCTCACGGTGATAGGATATGCAATATTTGTTTTCTGTGGGAGGTGGAGAATGAAGAGCACTTTAATTTTAGTCGTCTCATCTGCTTGAAATCTGTGGTAGGTATTATTTTTTGCAGAAAGATTTGGGGGGGCTACCTTTCCACCTTCCATTATCTTTAGCTTTCCTTGTTTTGTTTAGGAGGCTATTACTTTCAGTTATAGAGCTTCGTAGGGGACCTCTATAGCTACTAGGATGATTATTACCTTTCAACCTATCAAGGACATTGGGTGTATTAAGCCCCCTTTGGATGCTGTAGATCTCTATAGATAAGGACATTTTAGTGACACAACCACCATCTCCCATGCTGCTCTAGGGCACCCCATCCCTTTCACTTTCATACGAGGTACCATGGTTCAACCTCTGTGCAATGTTGTGGATATCTTCTATTTGGTGTCGAGGATCATACAACTCTCATTGCCCTCAACCCATACCATTGGAGGAGGCCCGCATGACCAACTTTTATTTCTGTATTTGGAGTTTTGCCAGGCTTTTGAATTGAGAGAGGTTCTTGGTGGATTGCCCTACTTCTTCCTAGGATTGTAGTCTTGGACACTCTGCTATGCACATTAACCAATCCTGTATTGGCCCATCATGGTGGTGGATGATGATGCTGCATGTTTTTGTTTTGCTTTGAGCTTTGTTACAAACATGCGACAACAATGATTTCCAGCCTTCGTCAGTTCCTTGTTTCCTTAAGGGTTCTGCTCCACTTACATTGCTCTTTGTACTTCCTCTTGTATCATATTGGTTTACCCAATTTTGGTTATCCCCTTCTAGTTATGTTACATTGTTTGTGTTTGGTTACCTTTGCAGACCCCAGGTTTCTTTTTACCTGTGTACGTTTCTGTTGTAATTGGATGTACTCTTGGGTACCATTGTCCTACTGTGGTCGTTTGTCGATATTAATATAATTTCTTTCTTTCTTTGTAAAATTTAACTCTGGACTGAATTATGGCTGCACTATCATTTTTTGATTTTCAGCAGCCTGTGCAACTAAATCAAGACACTGAAACACCAAGTCATATCCGTGTCCTCTCTATCCTTTCTTATTTGATTTGGTTTTCCACCCTAGTTGCTATGATATATTTTTTAGGGTATTTTCTTGTTCTTATCCATAGCTCTTGATGGCACCTCCATGCTCAATGCAGAATCTTGAATGCGTGCCTATCTCTCTGCAAAGTCCTGTATACTTGCCTTTTCAAGGCTCCTTTACTCAAGGTGCTAGCCTTGCAAACTTAACAATAAGACATCACAGCTCTCTTTAGATTCACTGGTGCATGCTCCACTTCATTCAAAAAATATTCAAGGGTATTTTGCCCGTCGTCCTTTGTTTTCTCTTTAGCTTCAGTAGGGGAGTATCCTGGAGACATCTCCTCTGCTTCGGCCACATCCTTTTCTCACTTCGCACAACACTCTCTAATCTGCTTCCTTCACCTCCTCCTCACAGTCTAACTCCAGGACTATGCCAAATTTCCTCTGTATTATTTTTTCTGGTCACATTTCCCTAGACTCTGGTTTAGCTGCAGATGGTCCTTCGCCATGGTTACAAAGTTTCATCCTCCAAATGATTTTCCTTTGTTCACAGAACTCTCAATGTTGCAATTCATGGTGCTGCAAAAATTCTATTGAAAACTACCACTTTCTTCCTCATAATAGGTTTCCGTTGTTATTCATTGCAAGCATTCTTCCTCATACGTGTACGTTTTTTCATGGCTTTGACACCATGTATTGGAAATTACGAGCTTTCATCTTTCTAAACAATGAAATGACGATGGTAAGTAGAACACAATACAAGAGTTTTGTATCAACAAGCTTGAGATTTCCATTAAGAAAACATAACTTAATAGTGTTTATAATTATTAATGAAGGGATACATAAGTTGCTTCTCTAATCAGATTGATCATTAGGTGGCCTTGTGATTTTGGTTTTAATGCTGGTTTTGTTGGGGTATACTATCGTGTCACTTCATGCTTCTTCTGGCCAAACTTATTCCCCAAATGTGAGATGCATTGATAAAGAATAATGCTCTGGAGAATGCATGAATAACTCGGGCCATCTCTAGAATTGGCCAGATCTATCTATAGGGCCATGTCATCTATCTACGTAATGCATCCCTAGCGTGGTTACTTTATAAATTACAGTTTTTTCATTCTGCATACAAGTTGGTAGAGAAGACCTTTTCTGGTGAATATGGTGATGCTATATACATTTTATAGTAAAGTTAGCACTAATATTATACTTTCCTAACTTTTTCTTTGATGCAGATGAACTATGAAGATTTTTGTCACATAGCATCTGTTTGTGCAGATCAAATTGGTCCAAAATGTAAGCGTTTTTTTTGTCCATCAAATTTTATGAAGTTTGAGAAGGATGAAGCTGGGAGGATAGCTATCTTACCATTTTATCTTTATGTTATGCGCACGGTATGTATTGTTATAATCTTCATTGCAGATAATTTCAATTATGAAAAAACATATTCTGGACAAAAATAGATATTATTAATAAATAATTTGAGCATGCATCCTTTTAAATATATTAAATAGGACAGGAGTAATGTCAATGTTTTTTTTGACAAGTAGTTAATTGACTTGATTTTTATTTCAATATAACGATATTTTGAAATAGTCTATTAAGCCGTCTTTGTAATAGATACGGCTTTCATTATGAAATGCACACTCTTGCCTTCACCGTAGAATCACTTTGAAGTTATTAATATATGGTAAAGACCAATTAGGGTGTCCTTTTCTTGTCATAGAGCTTATGTTCTTTGTGCTCGCCAATATTTTTATACACTTTGCTACTAAATCTCAGATGTTTCAAAGTCTGGAAGTTGTGCATCAGAGTTATGTATTAGGTTAGTGCTTTTGTCAATCCAATACTTTGGCATGAACTTTTGATTTTAAGGGACTAGTGGTTCAAGCTCACTCTATCTGGAAAGAGTAGCCATTCTGAAGGTAATTAAAATATGAAATGTGCTTACTAGGGTGTTCCATGAAAGGCACATGGTGAGGTGGGGTATGAGGACAGGGACCCCATTTCAAATTAGTATGCAGGAGTAAATGAATAAGGGTACGATGTGTTTTTTGAACAAGGATACAACACAATGTGGTATGGAGTGCTATGGGCTCTCTGTCCATACCCAAATTTTGTTCTGACGGCAGTTCTTTATATGTAACTGCTTCCCAATTCTGTCCTGTTGTCATATCAATTTCAATGTCTCCCTCCTTATTTGCAAAATATGTGGGTAAGTTTCTTGTTCCTTGTAAATAGATTCTTCTTTTACACCACTGTAACCTTTTGTTGGTTCTCTTTTGACTTTAACAACTAAAGATTTTGTCATCTTCTATCTACCAGTAGAATAAATCCTGACATGATGAGACATGGTCTTTTTGAGTAGTTATCTAGTTGTGGCACACCTTCTACTAGGAATTTGAAGTATATGATATGTGATCTCTATGATTACCTCATACTTCTGGATTATGGATGGCATTGAATCTGAGATCAGAAGATATTCTTTACCCTGTTCTTATCTCAGTATATAGCTACTTAAATGTATGGACAGGTTTAGTATGCAAAGATCTGTGTTATGTTCATTTTATTTGACCGGGTCCCAAGTGCACCAAGTAACCGCATACCAATAACTTGCTGTTGATTATGGCTGCCCAGATTCCATTATTTGGTTTCCCATTGTTGAATCAATCCCAAATTGACTTTGAATCAGCACTAAGACTTGACGGATTGAAAAACATAAAATATAGCTATTTTCACAAAAAAATGGCCTTTTTCTATCCCACAAAAAGTTCACTTCAAAGACAACCCAAAACAAATCATTTCATGCTAGCAGTTCTGAACATGCAATTCAATTATGCTCTTGCACATGAACCAAATAGTATTTGTTTTATATAAAAAGTCCATAAACAGAATATAAAGTCAACCCTCAATTTTGTTTGCTTTAATTTAGAGTACAAATTTTGATGTGTGAGGAGAGAAAAATGCAATAAAATGAGTCAATCGTGTGTGCTTTTATGTTCTTTTTCTATTTTCATTACTTGACCGGTCGAGTCTTATGGTCAGACTCTTCAAGTCTCTGTGAGACTCTAGTCTGGCTAACTCTCAGCCCCTGAGCCCGTTGCACTTTTTTTGTCAGTGACTGAGACGGAGACTCAGGATTTTACTCTATAAATATGTTTTTTTGGTCGTGTAAATTTGGAATCTCCCTCAGCCAGAGGACCATTTGCATCCAATGTCAACAATCACCCTGGGTCACTGACTAAATCCATGGAGGGACTGCATCACAAAGTCACAACCTTGAAGGAAGAAACACTATCAAGCTTAGAGAAACTGCATCAGAATTGTTTCTATGCTGCCAAATTTTCTAGGGACTTTGCATCTGGCATTGTCTGTTTGGGAACTAGCTAGCCCAACGGTTCATGAAACCGGGCTGTCATTACGAAAACTGTTGGGCAATGTGTCAAAATGTTGTCATTGATGTCAAGTGTCCATTGATGTCAAAGTGTCCCCAAGTTGTCTCAAGTGTCATTTTGGAGCTGATTTAGGGCTGTTAGTCAGAGATATTTTTTAGAGATTCCAGAGAAGGGTTTTGGAGGGTTTCAGAGACTTTTTGTGGAGATAAATCGAAGGGTTTCAAACAGGGGTTTGGCGCAGTTTTTGGAGAAATTTTCGTGGGTTTTCAGTCTTTCCCTTAGGGTGATGTCAACACTTGGGTTTTGCAACAACTTTTTTGGAGGTCTCCAAGTGTTTGTTTCCAGATCTGGAGGTTGGGCTTTCTTCTATATCATTGGTAGATGTTATTTCCAGAAATTCAAATTTTTATCCATTTATTAGGGTTTTAGGATTTTATCTACTCAGTTCCAGATTTACAGCAGTGGTTTTTAGGGCTTCGAGGTATCCATTTTTCAGATGTGGAGGTTGGGATCATTTCTATATGTTTTGTAGATGTTATTTCCAAAATTTCATAATTTTATCATGTGTATTCGAGAAGATATGAATTTTTGAAGATTTCTTCAGCTGCCTAGGGCATTTCTGTATTTTTTTGGCAGTGATATATTATCTCAAAAATTTCCAAAAATAATTTTCTTGTATAAGTTATCATATAAGCAAGCTCTCCGTAAATTTTCAAGTGATTTGAACAAGTATTTTGTGAGTTATTGATTTAAATTAGTTCGTTGCCCAAACTGTTAATTTCTGCAAAAATCAGAATTTTATTTTGCTGCAAATTATCTATATTTAGTGCATTTTTGAGTGGTATCCCACAAGGGATATTTCAAAGGTGTTAGAGTTGTTACTGCCCCAACCCATGCGTGGGTTAAAAATGCCTTTCGAAAGTAAAAATCACAACCTTGAGATTTAATCAAGAAGTTATGCACCAACTCTGGCTAAGCTTCTATAGAGACTACAAACTTCTGGCTCGAGCCAACTCACAAGGATGGTCGACCTTAATGCACAGGACTTTTAGACTCAGGGTTCTTAAGATACTTTACAAGTATGTGGCTACCTTTTGCTTATAGTAATTTACAGGGTAGCGATCTCGGGCAGTTCAGTGTAACAGAGTACCAATAGTGGTTAAAGAGCCTTCTTTCCTGAAAGAATATCTGAAACCTCACAGTGTCCATGGCAACCAATCAAAGGTGATTTACTCAATGTTCCTCTTTATTTGATTGTGCTTGAATCAGGTGGTCTTGGGCCATATAGGACGGATTCAGAGGTCCAATGTGTCATGTTCACAGACTATTAGCAATGATGAATACGGGTAGCAAGCGCAAGTGTGACCATCATATGATCCATTCCATGAATGATCAACTAGGAGTTTGATCATGGTCAAATCATATTTCTTGGCAACTTATGTTGGCGTCAATAAGAGTGTGACAACAATGTTTAGCAAAGTTCGAATATAGGCATTAGTGCAGCTTGGACAAGCATCTGTAGCTCTCACCAATACATTCACGACTATTGTGCAAGCTTTTGAAGAAGCATCAAGACAAAGCTTGTGCGGGATTCCCCAAGAAGTTGTTGTGCCCGGTATGAGGAATGCTTGTGCAACATGAGCCAACTTCAAGCATCATCCAAAAATGAGTTAAGGATCAATCCAAGAATATTTTGTGGCTTGCTCAGGATAAGGATGGCGACAGAATGCAGCAAAACTGTTATTTGTAGGACAAAGTGTTTTTGGTTGACACAATTGTAGCCCCTTGAACCTAGATCATGCGTGACATCACAAGGCCTATGAGACAATGTTGAGCATCAAATCACAACTCCTATTCCAACGGACTGTTTACTGCACTCATTCCTTGCTTCTCAACATGTCATGTCTTCATGTGAAGAGTGAGTCGTAGAGCGAGTTAGGTATGACTTGCATCCACTTTGACTCCAACATGGGGTAACTGGAGCCATGGATGTGGGTGTGACCAGTAAAAACTGCAAAAACACTCCAAGATATGACTTACATAGTTTTGTTAGGAAAATTTTGAACATAGTTTAGATCATTCTAGTCTATCATTATGTTGGTCATCGAGATGGTTTCAAGATAAAATTTGAGATGTCAAATTGCTTGTTGACTTACTCCAGAGGAATATGACACACTTGTGAGATGTCATCCAAACAAATAATTGTAAAACAGTAACTTCATGACACCACTAATTACATAACGCCTTTGTGAGCATGAGACCTCCCATCTATCTTGATCATGTGAAAAATAGTACCTCGAGTCGGATTCATGGTTGAAAATGGAGATCACACATTTTTATTCGATGTGCATTGTTCAGTACCTATGACTGGACACTTTATGTGCTTGGTATGAGATTTTTATGTTATATTTTGGAGAGTGTTTAGAATGAAATTAAGAGTTGAGGTCATGACCTATCTTCATGGACTTTATATTAGGATTTTTGGTGGTGTCGAATATAAAAAAGTGGAAAGCCCTAAAGAATGTCATCATTTTCTGAGCCGACATTGCATAGCATATCAATACAGTATTTGCACATGCAATCCAACCTCGGGTGTGGAGGTGCCCCCATGTTCTACTGTTTGTCAGTTAGGGACGAATTTTACTCGGTTACAAGTTTTGTTGATGTTGGTATTCTGGAATGCTACATTTTATATAAGAGGTAAGAACTAAGCTTAGAATTCAGGTTGCCTATAGACCATTTACTGGAGGCTTTTGACTTTAAATGCACATGAAATACAATCCACAGACACGTTATGATGAACATAACATCCCACAACAAGTGTGGGACATGTGGGAGAAATGGCACGCTTTGTGCTTATACAGGTTGTTTCCCAGATGTGGATCCAAAGGATGCCATAGGGTTTAAAGTGGGACTGTGCCTACCCTATGGGTCAGACTGGAGAGGCAATCAGAAATCACATGCATGCCAATGCTTCGTCACTGGTAGGGATTGGATCAAGAACGTTGTAGGTCTACAGTGAACACCTCTAGAATGGGCATCCTTCCCACTTGCTTTGCCCTACAATTTACTCAAAATACTTCATAACATCTCTTAAACTCAACTGGAGATGCATGACGACTACATGACCTCCCTTGAAGCAACTTCGGATCACACTGATCTTTGGATGAAAACAGATGATCAAAATGCATGCCAACTTACATGTATGTGGTGTCTTAGCAAACATGCCATCAATGATCAACACAAACTTCTTGGATGTTATGGAAAACCAACAGAGCGGGGAAACGGAGTGTTTTTGTCCTCATTTACGTGATAGGTGGCCTAGGAGGCCTTTCATCCTATCAAAAAGACATGTTCATGCCCAATGGTGCTACATGTCGCCTGATCTGTTATCGTGTCATGGTTTGGACATTGATGAACACTGTATAGGTTATGTTTGTGACATGTTCGGCCCCTGAGTGAACATAAAGCCTGTTTGTAAGTGACATAAGGTTGTGACCATGGGTGAACTAATGTAGCTTTATGTTAGCAAAATGTTTAGTCGATGACATAACTAATGTGTAAGACACAGATTGGTACTTTATGTTTTAATGTGCCACAGATGGGGTGACCCAAGTGCACATCTTGGTATGCAGGTGCACATATCCTTACCCATCGACTCTGCATTGGTTGTTTTGCCTCTGCCATTCAAGAAAAGACCTCAGGGGGTGATTGAGGGTTCTTTGGCATTTGCCTTAGAGAAGGTGAGTGTGAAGTGTTAGTGCCTTAATGGAGATAAACCATCCAATTGAATTACATACTGACTTCAGTTATTTCAATTGATCCATTTCAAATCAGAAGAGATGTTTGTAATCTTCTTGAAACTAAAATGGAATAAGATTTCTTGGCACATTGAAATATCAATTATACGGTACGGTGAGCCCTCTCCAAATCCAAACTAGAAGCATAAGAGAACACACGGCTAAAATGATAAAGTAAACAAATAAAAACCTAGTTCACCACTTCTGGAGCTTATTCGGGCCTAAAGATTATGCCAATAGTTCTCTTGCTGCTACAGAGTATTCCAGAAGAATAGTTCTAGAGGTTCTCCTCAGAGACATTGACAAATATATGGAAATAATCAATCGAAGGGTATCAGGAAAACAGGGGTTTGGCGCAGATTTTGGAGACATTTACATGGCTTGTTCAGTCTATCCCTTAAGAATGACTTCAACACTCCCATATGCGATTGTGCAACAACTTTTTTGGAGCTCTGTAAGCTGCCTAACGCTAGCGAACGGTGAGGTTGTAGGCTATCGTTCATATTATCAGTAGATGTTATTTCCAGATCTGTGCAAAATGCTATCGCTTGTATTTGCCATAACAATCAACAATCAACTGAAGATTTCCAGCTGTCTATAGCTTTCACAAAATTGCAAAGGCAGTCCATCCTGCTCTATTCTAAGCAAAATGTCCATACCTCCCTTATCCCCGTGTTTGTTATGGTTGTTGCAATTCTCTTTCTAGTAAAATTGGGTCAGAGATGTTTTGAAAAAATGCCTATTTCTGTGAGATATCAATTAAAATCAGTTTGCAACATTCAGCTGGGTAGTTAGTGCAATACTCATAATTTTCAATGTGCTGTAATTTTTATATGTGCACTTGCTGATTGGATTCTTGTCCTCTGGTACATGCCTACATACCGTGGTAATGAGTTTCATGATTTAAAGATTGCTATCATCGCCATAGGAACTTAATGGCAACATTTAGAAAAATTCGAGCAATCAGTACCTAGATAGTTTCTCTCATCTACCTGCATAGCCGGAGTATCATACAATGTACTTCCATCTTAGTTTCTCTTGTATCTCCTCATAAAGACGTATCACCACTCCTTGTCAAAGCAGGCAAATGACTTGACTTTGCTGTACCGAATCCTTAGCATTCCTATTCAGAATAGTGTCCTTAAATACAATACATTACCAAAATTGCTATAACTCATATAGGACTCAAAGATTTTCTATGTCGACTTACAATGCATGCTACTGCAGTGGTACCTCCTTATATGGAATATCAAGAAAAGGTCCTCCTGCCATTTAGATGAATTTTCAAAAACAACTAAGTTAAAACATGACCATTCGTTGCCTAAAGACAGTCATGATTATTAGCTTTGAGAATAAGTGGAACAAAAATGCAATACCTTTCACAAGCAATTATGCTCATTACAGAAATGGCTAAATCCAAAACATATGACAGTTCACTTATTCTTTGGAGGATTGATAGGTAACTTTTGGACTGAACATATTTTGAACAAATATGAATCACATGCAACCATGTTTGTTCCTCTTTGCCACAAAGTGGGTAATATAAACAAAAAACATACATATGCTCTCTTGAACCTTCCTGATCATGCAATCGCATGGTCAGAAAATCGGTTTCATGCTGATTAACATCATCTCCATCAGATACCAAGTCCGAACATTACCTTTTGATACAATATGCACATACTAGTTGTTCATATGAGGTCTTCACTAATTCAAAAACCGTACTTTATCGCCTGCACCTTGCTTAAGGAAGGCGATATGCAACCAAATCTTCATGATGCTCATAATTTGGTAAGACGTATCATATATGTATGCATGCATCTATGTAACTGTAAGAATGTGTATATACTATATCCATCAAGACTCCGCATCAATCACCTCAAATTGGGAAACACTGCCACTTTATTATTGTTCATCAACTTTTTCCCCATTATTCCCAGAACTGATCATAATTCAAGTTCTGCTGCGAGCTTGGTTCAAGTAGCATAGTTAGTTGTCTCTTGTTGTTTGACCGTGATGATGAACATTTTCTTCATAAAACCCATAAATTTAGATCTTCATCATGGATGTGCCATATTTTGACCTTCTTTAAATTACTCTTCAGGCTGGAGGAAATTCTAAGCATCTAAATTACCACTGAAATATCCCTGTAGGGATATCACTTAAAATCCACAAAACATATGGAGATTTGTAGCAAATGAAAATTTTGATTTTTCTGCAATTAAACCAGCGAGGGCAGCGAAATGAAATTTAATGATAACTTGCAAACTATTTAGCCAAAACCCACGAAATTTTATAGAGAGCTTGCTACAATGATAACAAAAACTCGAAAAATATTTTTGGATTTTTCTGAATAATATATGGTTGCCAGTAATTTTTAGAATGCCCTAAACTGTTGGAAAACTTAAAAAATTCTTAACTGTGCAAATACAACGGATAAAATTTGATTTTCTGGAAATAACATCTACTAAATATATAGAAATGATCCCAACATCTAGATCTGAAACTGGACACCTAGAAACCCTAAAAAACATTGTTGGAAATCAAGAATTGAGTAGATAAAATCCTAGAAAATAGCTGTTCCAAATCTGAACTGAAACCCTTGATGAAAAATGGTTGTTCTCTTACTCTGAATTTGAATTTCTGATTACTCTCTAGATCTGATCCAAAAATTTGAATAAGTCTCCAAAATAGCAAACTAGGGAGGATCTTTCACCATCGAAGAGGACATTCCATTGAACATGGGCGTCTCAAATAGTTTCCAATCCCTGACACCAGACAGTAGCACATCACTAGTTTCTTTTCAACTGACCTTGGGCGACAGTCGTGAGGGTTGGTTTTGAGGCCTTTCCCTCCACCTCCCTGTCTTTCCTTGTGCTCTCTTTCTTCTTCTTCCTTTGTTGTTTTCGGAGACCCTCTTGGGTTTTCCCTGGTGTCTCTGCTTTGCTTTGTATGGTGCAATCCCATTGACCTATCTTTGTGGTCCCTTGTTGGACATTTAATATAATTATCTGATCTTATCTTATCTTATCTACTAGCTAGGTGTGGATCTTTCACCACCGAAGCTAGGATTCCTGTGAGATTTTACTCCACAATCAAAGAAAGTGCAAACAACAGTTGCTCCAATATCAAAATAGGCGCGTGTATGAATGAATGCCCATTTCTCCCCCAAGTGCTTCCTTTTATAACTTTTTATTGCAACAGAAGGCCCAAAAGAATCCAAATCACCCCATTGGGTTTTTTCTTTAATTAATTAAATTAACTTAAGTCACTTTATTCCACACATGCCGAAAGTGCACTTAAGTCACCCCAACGAAGAATTAGAACATAAAGTACCATATATTCACCCATCACATATAACATAAAGTAACTTAGGGGAGCATCTCACAACCTTATTTCACTTAAGTCACCTCAAAGTAAGTGAAATGAAGGTGCAAACCATACCCAATTACCATCAACGTCACTAGCCCCTTGGGCATGACCAAGGCTAAGACGGATGAAAGGCCTCCTAGGCAACCTGCTTGGAAATGGGGACATTATAGGATCAAGGCGGAGCAAGGCAAGCATGGTTGAAGCAACACGAGCTTCAACATCATGCAGAGATGTATCAGGTCAAGAATTAGGGTTATAGGGCATGAAGATGGCCATTCTGGAGCTTTTCAGGTAAGATAGGCCTAGTAGGCAAGTGAGGGTGATGACCCAAGGCATGATGATGCAAACTAAGCATGACATGAGCATAATATGATGATATATGAGATGTACAAAGCTTCACAAGTGCCTAAGGAGGCGAGTTGAGAAATCATATAGGTTGGTATAGCAATTTGGCTCAAGACTAGAGAAGTAATGCTGCACAAATGAGATGGGACAGAGATTTTTGGAGCAAACTATGACAAAGTGGTCATTGGAATTCTTGGAGGAGTGAGTTGTGAAGGTGTGGTCAAAATTTCAGGACCTAAGGAGGTTTTTTTTGCAAGTTATGGAAGTTTTTCGAAAATTGGGTTCTTGGAAAATGCAAATTAAGCACCCTAATTTCTTAGTACTTGTTCTAATTGTGAGGGATTGTTAAGATAAATCATAGATGACTTTTTTGTAGGGAATTTGGATAAAAATCTAATGGAAAAGGTCTGAGATCAATTGGTTAAGTATTTAAAAAGTTCTAATCATTTTTTTGACCTAGTTTGAAACCCTCCAAACCTTCATCCTAGAGCGATAGAGGTTAATTAGGGTTATAGGGCATGAAGATGGCCATTCTGGAGCTTTTCAGGTAAGATAGGCCTAGTAGGCAAGTGAGGGTGATGACCCAAGGCATGATGATGCAAACTAAGCATGACATGAGCATAATATGATGATATATGAGATGTACAAAGCTTCACAAGTGCCTAAGGAGGCGAGTTGAGAAATCATATAGGTTGGTATAGCACTTTGGCTCAAGACTAGAGAACTAATGCTGCACAAATGAGATGGGACAGAGATTTTTGGAGCAAACTATGACAAAGTGGTCATTGGAATTCTTGGAGGAGTGAGTTGTGAAGGTGTGGTCAAAATTTCAGGACCTAAGGAGGTTTTTTTTGCAAGTTATGGAAGTTTTTCGAAAACTGGGTTCTTGGAAAATGCAAATTAAGCACCCTAATTTCTTAGTACCTGTTCTAAATTGTGAGGGATTGTTAAGATAAATCATAGACGACCTTTTTGTAGGGAATTTGGATAAAAATCTAATGGAAAAGGTCTGAGATCAATTGGTTAAGTATTTAAAAAGTTCTAATCATTTTTTTGACCTAGTTTGAAACCCTCCAAACCTTCATCCTAGAGCGATAGAGGTAAAATGAAGTTTTTGGGCTTCAAATCACTTGAGCAAGGTATGAGACCTACTTAGAAGTGTAGAGGACTCTCTCAAGCACATTTTGGTGATATTTTGCATCTGCAGGTGTGACTGTACGGAATAGAAAAACAATGGTTTTGTTGGAAATTGCAGGTACAGGTGTGGTTTGAGTGTTTCATGACGAAGAAGTTATTGTTCTTGAGACCTCATGGTGTGCTCTAGATGCTCACAAAATTTGAAACGTGGGTGCATTTCTCCTTCCTACCGCCAAAAGGACTTTCATGCCATAACCAGTCATGGTGTGTAAAAGTTGTTTGTGTGCATAGGCATGATGTCTGAAGCAAGAAATGGATATGGGGGTCTGGTACAGGTCCAAGATAGGTTGGTAAAGCTCACATTTGTTTTGATAAAGTGATACGTGGTCAGTGTTTTCATATTTTTACAACTGTGCTACAAGGGCCTAGTCAAGTAGACTGAAGTCTTAAAAATGCTAAATCTTCATGATCAAGGTCTTTGAATGGTGACTGCAATCAGTGTGGTAAGTTGGATAAGATGACGGACATCTCAGAAAAATGGTTTGCAATATTTGGATGGAAAGTTAATCAAGTGGTTCATCTCAGTTTGAAGACTGTACTTGGTTCACTGTGACAGTCAAGGACTGTATCTCTAAGCTTAAACAATGAAGTTTCCTCCATCTTTCTATGAAAAGGAAAGCTTGAAAGTGGTGTACAAATCTCTGATGAAGTTGTCATTCATATTTCATGACATAGAAATGAAGTATGAGTTGGTGAAACTCAAAACTATGGATTGCGTTCTCAAGGTCCTATTTATGAGTGTGCCTTGAAAATTTTGCAATGGTGAACTTGTATCCATGAAATGGATCAAGTTTTGTCTTTTATGTGTTGTAAAACACCTCTAAATTTCTGGGAATGAATTTATCAGCCCATGGTAATTTGATCACATATGAAAATTTGGTCACTTTCAGCAGGTGTCTTTTTTATGAATGAAGAACTGAATATACCTTTCTCTAATGCATGAAGCAAGAAGGAATGGCGAGGTCTTATTGACTCTTGTTGTATGTTAAAGATGATCTCCAAGATCTTGAAGATGTGAAGTCCTCCTACAATCCTACAAGCTTAGATGAAAATTTTATAAGAGCTCATCTATCATGTTAAAATATGTGATAGCTTGTTTAACATCCAACTCCTTTATGTGCTCTCATGAAATTGGAGACAAAATGGAGAGATATGTAAGATGAAATGGTGTTATAAGATATGCCTATAGGAGTGAAGTAACGCTGTCTTGCATGCATGTGCCATTCTTAGAACACACTCTTAAAAGGTACTAGAAGATAAATAAGTTACCCGCTTGATAGAAGACAAAAATGTCTTTTTGTTAGTTACAAAACAACAGGTCAGTTGGAGTCTGAATGGAATTTTATCAGATGTGGTACAAGTTGTCATGGTAGTTGTAGAGGCTTTGAATCTTCACCATTTGTTCTTCAAGAGAATGTTGAAATAGGAGTCTGCAGATCATGATAGCATGTAATTGAAAAACATATGTCAGATGCTAAGAAGACAAAGTTTAAGGAAACTTTATGAGTAAGTACCTGTTTACTTTCCTTTGTATGTGGGATAAAGGAATGAAGTTATTTCAAGAGTCGTTATATATTTGAAAATTCAAGAGTCATGTATGAGAGATTCATGTCTTATTCTATATAAGATGCATTTTTTAGCATGTAAAATGTTGTTGAAAGTGAGGAGAGTTGAGTGTTAGTTATTGAGAAAATAAAGAGAGTGTTAGTGTGTTGAAGCCATAACAAGTTAAGAGAGGAGTAATAGAAGGACAGTGAGCTGAAATAGTGATCAAAGTATATGCTGATGACAGCAAAAAAGTGGTGAAGGTGATCGAAACAAAATTCTTGTGTTCAGAAATCTAAGTTCTAGCTCATAAATTTGGGAGTGAGCTTCCTTTCAAGTATGTTCTTAAAAAACAACATTCAAGTGGGTTCTTGACATATGAATATGAAGTAGGTTCTTCAAAGCTAGAGTTTTTTCTTGAGGGTGAGTGGCGTGATCACCACATGGTGAAATAATTGTGATTCTTTATAGGACAATTGTCCTTGATATTTCTTTGATTTCTCCTTTCAGTGGGTTTTTGTCCCTTGATTAGGTTTTGCACCATGAATTTTGTCTCTTTATGTGTTCATATGTGTTTATTTATCTTTTTATTTCATGGTTGAATGTCCATGCTCTTCATGGTTAAGATAATCAAGTTTGATTGATTGAATCTTTGTGAATTTCTTCAAAAAAATTAAAGAGCACTGATTCACCCCCCCTCTCAGTGCCTAGAATTTCTAACAAAAACCTCTCCACTTTACTGCTACACCATGGCCCAAAGGACAAAAATGGGAGGGTAAACATACGGGCAGAGCTCATAGAGAACCGAGGTGTGGCCTTTGGTCCTTAATATGGTTGCTCTCCCTACTTCAAGGTGCACCCATTGTGACATTTAGTTGTGGTATTAGGTTAATGCATTGCCATAAGTTTGACCCCTACCTTGAGGTATTTACCTTGGCTTGCAGATTGAAATTCCTCATTCCTGATGGGATTTCACTCAATAAATAGTTTAAGCTTGTGTTCTGCATTAATTTTGGTTTTTCAATTTTTATTCTATAGTTTCCAAAACATAGAAACCCTTTCTATTCTGTCATGTTTTTCTTAATCATGACATAGTTATAAGCTCTGTGGGCTATTTTTGGATATGATTGTGACTGGTATAATTTATTTTCCTCTGTTTATGCAGGTTTCACTGACCCAAGCAAGAATAGATATGAGCGAACTTGATGAAGATGCTGACGGCTTCTTACAACCACATGTATGGTTATGAACTGCATTGTAGCACATTGTGCTCTGTATTAGTGGAATTATAGTATAAAGTTGTTGCTATGGTTGGATCTTATCCTTTTACTGTATTAATAAAGCATGGTCTGCACACACATCCCTGCCTGTGAATTGATTTCACATTAGTTAGATTAAGATTACCGTTTCTGAAAACTGAGAGTTTGTCTGTGTACAGGAAATGGAAGCTTACATAAGAGGTCTTATTCCGAATTTGGCACAGCTTCGTGACATGCCTGCTGCTTTTCTCCAGATGTATTGCCGTATTGCAGCCCACAAGTTCTTTTTCTTTTGTGATCCTTACCGACGAGGTTAGGAGAATTTTTCTTATGCAGTAAATATTAGTATGTATTGAAAATAAAATATATGATGATATAATCTGCTTTATGTGTATGGGGTCCATAATCTGAGAGCTGTGAGTTCAAGATAGCATTTGTACTCATCTAAGCTTTATTGAAATTCAGAAGCATCGAGGTAATGCTGGGTAAACTTTTGTAACCAAACATAAGATGCCGAATTCTCACCTCTAGTGAGAGGTCCTTGTTTAGTGTGTTTTGTATCAGGTTTAACATACACAATTAATTTATTGACAAATTTTGACTCCCGTCAGTTTGAAAGACATGCTTTCTTGTTAGAATCTACTCTATGTTCACCTGTATTACAAGCACACATTCGTTATAAAAGTAGCACAAATTGCTGAACAACTAGCCTATTTTTGCCAGTTTAATATGGATATTTTATCTTTGTCTGTTTAAATGGAGTATGCAAAGAATCTGAGTCAAGCTCAGAATGACGGTGTTGTGCTGTATACAAACAAAAAGTGAAGAGTAAGAATCTATACAAATGCTGGTTTTGTAAAGTCATTAAGCCAAACTTAAGCCTATGCCCATGAAAGCTAAGCTAAGCATACGGTCATCTGTATTCTCAACAACCTGGAAATACCAGTCAGAAGATGCTAATAGAAAGGTCGAAGTGCATTGAAGTTTTATGCATTTTGTTTATCCCTGGGGGTGATCTCCCAACATTCAAGTGCTGAATGCTTGATAAAATATGGTCCTAAATTTTAATCCTTTTTTTTTACAGTGTTAATCGAGAGTTTGCAAACTCTCCATGAAGTGGAATTCTATAAATCTGTATTATAAGACTCTTGGGTGACTTTAAATGATATCCATAAGAAATCAGACTACCTAGAAAGATGGGCTGTTGAAACTTAAATCTTGAGGCGACTTCAAAAATAAATATTTAACAATTTCACAAATGCTAAGCTGAAATATGCAGTTTGACATTTCCCTATCCTTAGAAAAGGCTTGGTTCTTTGCTAGAGGCTTGCATGATCTATTGGCAGGAATGTAATCGTTGCATGTTTCAGATGACCAACGAGTAATGCTATAGTCAGATTTAGAAGGGAAAGGAACCAAAGTATCCATAGTAATGCTATAGTCAGATTTAGAAAGCAATCAAACACGAACAATATTCTCATGCAAGTAAAATTTTCAGATTGCCAGTGCTCAAAGCAGAAATGTAATAATTCTATCCAGAATTATTGTTGGAATAATATCCCAATGAATAATTAAACAAAGAGCAAAGACATCAATTACTGGACACCAGAGTCCTGGATTGCATAATCTCATGAAAGGGCCCGCAATCCAATTGCCACAACTTGTAGAGTCGTTGGCGACAAGTTTTGTATTTTTCCTTTGGACACTTGTAAATGAGTCATTATGCAATGAGTACCTAATGGACACGAAACGTTAAGTTGTAATGCATCAAATATTGAAAACGAGAGCTAGAAATCGTATAGCAGAAAGGATAAATTCCCAAAAAGACATTCTTGCTTGTCAATTCTTCAATTTGAAAGTCTGTATGAAACAATCTCAGCTCAGTCTCTGTTTCATACTTTTTCTAGTAATATTCTTTAGACAAATGTCTATGTTGAAATATCATAATTAATTTTTTTATTTCAATATTTATAAATAAATTTTATACATTGGATTTTCAACTATTAAACCATCAAGTTTTCAAAATGTGCAGTGTGTTTTTTTGTATTCATGCAGTGCTTGCTGAAAGTGTTTAATCTGTCCATGGTTTCATAATTCATTTGCAAAAAAAGCAGAATAATGAAAATCTGAATAATTATATAATTATAATAGCTTTCTGCCTCCAGTTTTTGAGCTGAAAACTAAAAATTTCAAGGTTTATTGTTTCCATGTAGTATGGTGGTTCTTGGTTGTTTTGTGAAGATTTTGCCTGCAATTTTCTTTTGTTCTATATATGATTCTATGATCATGATTTCAATGCTTTTTAGCTGACTACTTGATTTGTTTGTATTTTGTAAGAGTGGCATATGGATAATGAATGTTTGCTTTCTGGTGCAATTGATTCCTGACATGGAATTATTTTGTACATTATAGGGAAGCTGTGCATAAAGAAGGTTTTGTTAAGTAATTGTCTCGCAGAACTAATGGAGTTACACCAGGTGATTTGTGCTCTGACAACTGACTGTTTTAATCAGTGGTTTCCTTTTTAATTTTTTTTTTCTTTCCATAACATATTTACTAATACCAGTTAAATGCCTGATATAGTTGTCTTATTTTTATGTGCATTTTAAAATAAATTACTCCCGAAATGTTTATGAAATTCAAATTCAAAATATAAATAAGAGTATTAATGATTTGTATGATATCGGCTCATATGAAGAATGTGTCTCTGTCTGTAATAGCTAGCAATAATCTATTTTGTTTTATTGTAGCTCATAAAGTTTTGTTTTTCCTGATCACTTATCTTTCATCTTATTATATAAAAACTTCAAATTTAATAGAATGGTGTATGCCAGATATTTCTTTTCTTGATCATTGGCTACCTTATGTAAATATGTGGTGTGTGTGGTTATCAGATGGCATCATGTGTGATTATTGAACTCTTCATTTCTATAATGTGTATTCTTATATTTATGACTGCATGCCCATGAGGTGACATGAATGAAAATAATTTTTTACAAATTGTTTCTCAAGGTAAAGGCTTTCCATAACGAATAGAAAATTTGCAGGAAAAAATGTTTCTAGAGGAATGATTTTTTAGTCATCTGGTTCCTGCCAATGCCTATTTCCAAATTCACTTCAAAAGAACTTGAAAAAATAGTTTTATAGCCTTAGGCAGTTTTAAATTGGATGATAGCTGCCTTATGTTGTGTATAACATCCAAGAACTTAGGAAAACTGGGTTGATTTTAACTGAGAGAATGGCACGCTTAAGCTGGTTTGGAAATGAACTCTTTGATTTAGGGAAAATTCTATTATTCTAATTGTCAGAAGGTCTTACATCAGAAAGTTTTAAAAGCAGCGTTTACCTTATTGAATATGTAGTACCACTTAAGGCTCAATCTCAGGAAACCATCTTGGGCGTCAATTAACAATGAATGTCAGGAAAGCATTTGGAGTGTCAGATCACAATTAGTTCATTGTACTCACACCCATGGGTATAATCTTCTGGTTTGGAGAGGTCAAACTTGGTATAAAATCTGAAAATGACCTATTATGGGAATAGGCATTGTTGGCTTACTTGACTTTAACTATAGAGCAAGAGAGAGAAATTGAAAAATATAAATATCCATTAACGAATAATGTTGATCCATGGGACAACAAGGTTAAGCCATTAGGATCCTGTCTTCTTGTGAAAGAAAACGTCAGCTTCTAAAAAAAGCTACAAAGTTTCTTCACCACCAAATGTTTCTCAACCATGGCTTTTAGGAGAGGTTCTAGGGGTGAATACCTTGCTTCCTCCTAGGATTATCTCACTTGGGCTCCTTACCCCATGCCATTCTGCAATGGACATTAATGGGTCTTACATTGGCTATTTTATGATGGTCATTGATGATCTTCTTTGTACTTTAGGCCCAACCCTTGCTATAGACACATGACAATGTTATTTTTTATTCCCGGTGCCAAATTTTTATCTTTCTCTAGTCTATTCTTCATTCAATAGTCCTTCCTCACATGGATATTTGTATTTTAATATTATTGTTCAGGGGTTTATTTTTGAACCACATTCAGCTTACCCTCTCTTGCTTAGTTTCTTTGCTTTATAATTTAGTGCTTAGTTACTTCAATACCCAACGTCCTTCTACCCGAGTTCTTTTGTATTGTAATTGGTGGTACTTCCAAGCCCCATTGGGCTATGTATGACGGACAAAAATGTGTCTAGACACCGTGCGCTCTTATCATCCGTTCAACCAGGGTATTCGAGGCAACGAGTAAGGGACACACCAAGACCGACACGCAAACGGATAGAATTAAAGGGGGTACAGGGACTTCTATGATCCCATACCCCAAGGGAAGTAACCCTTACACTAAGAATACCTAAGGTTTCCAAGGCCCTAGGTGGAAGAAGAGGAAGGAACCCTATGGAGGTATTGGCACTATGAGGGGGTAATGAAATATGAAATGAACATACAAATCCTATGCTAACCGAAGTACAACATGTAACATGAAGGAAATAACTGAAATACAATACGCTAACCTAGCATGTCCATAAAATACTAAGCTAACATAGAGTATATAGAGAATGTAGGGAACTATGGGGTGGGTAATGAAATATGAAATGAAAATACAAATCCTATGCTAACCGAAGTAAAGCTTGTAACATGAAGTAAAGAACTGAAATACAATATGCTAACCTAACATGTCCACAAAATACTAAGCTAACATGGAGTATATAGCGAATGTAGGAAACTACTTTATACAAAATGAAAAAGTGAGTTAGAGCACTTACCTGTTGGTGGGCGGTTGCTGATGCATCTATCTCCCAAAGGATCATACACCAAGAGAGAACAACTTTCAGGTAAAGGGGAAACAATCCAGTCCTAACTCACTATAGATGGCCCAAAAGTGCAAACAAACCAATCCAAGCAAGTAGAATCTCCAAGCCAAGAGTCAAGATGTAAGAAATCCAAAAACTAAGCGAGTAGGTGCAAGCTGACGCAAGAGGGCAAATCTAGTGGCAAGTTCTTGTTGATCTGATCTGATGGTGATGATGTGAAAATGTGAGCTAGGGTCTTTATATCGACGCCATTGCCCGCGGGTGAAGGTCTCGGCAAAGGAGGAAAATGCAAGGGGATGTGCAAAATGTCATGGGAGATAAGAATAATGCAAAGCAAAATAAATGAAGTCATGAGCAAGCAAGATGTCAGAAGAATATGAGGAAAAAGAAGGCAGGAGCAAAAGAAATACATAAATGGGACCAAAATTTGTTCTCTCTTCATGTATCATCCCTAACCCAATGGTTACGTGAATAACCATACCCCTATCCCAAAACGAGTCCCTTAAGGCACTCGTTCTAGAGAAAGATGCATTAGCGACCTCTAACTTGAAAAGAGAATTGTTAGTAACATGTATGAAAATAGAAAGCGTAAAAAGTTAGGTGTATACATATGCCCCCAAGGATGTATGGTGGACAAAAATGTGTTTAGACACTGTGCACTCTTATCATCCGTTCAACCAAGGTATTTGAGGTAATGAGTAAGGGACACACCAAGACCGACACACAAATAGATAGAATTAAAGGGGGTACAGGGACCGTTATGATTGCATACCCCAAGCGAAGTAACCCTTACACTAAGACAACCTAAGGTTTCCAAGGCCCTAGGTGGAAGAAGAGGAAGGAACCCTATGGAGGTATAGACAATAGGGGGTAATGAAATATGAAATGAACATAGAAAGCTTATGCTAACCGAAGTAAAGCATGTAACATGAAGTAAAGAACTGAAATACAATATGCTAACCTAGCATGTCCACAAAAAACTAAGCTAACTTAGAGTATATAGTGAATGTAGGAAACTACTCTATACAAAATGACAAAGTGAGTTAGAGCACTTACTTGTTGGGGGGCGGTCGCTAATGCATCTATCTCCCAAAGGACCCATGCACCAAGAGAGAGCAACTTTCAGGTGGAGAAGGGGAAACAATCCAATCCTAGCTCACTATAGTTAACCCAAAAGTGCAAGCAAACCAATCCAAGCAAGAAGAATCTCCAAACAATATGTTTGAAGGCGATATGTTCTTTGAAGATGTGGCCTTCATTGGTTTGAAGGTGATATGTATTAGGGCCGATGATGTCTTTGATGAGGTAGGGACCCCACTGTTTTTGAGCGTATTTGCGTTCTTTGTCATGGGTATAGTCAAGTTTGAGGACAAGGTCACTCACTTCGAAATTACACGGACGAACAAGCTTATTGTGCTGTGCAACCATGCATTATTTTTATTTTTGGTTGTGGGTATAGGCACGATCATGTCATTCTTCAAGGATGTCAAGTTCATGAAGGCACGCCTCACAGATTTCCTCATCCAGAATGATGTCGTAGAGAGATATACGAAGCGAAGGCAGTTCCACCTCGAGTGGAAGGATCGCCTTGGCTCTATAGGTAAGAGAAAAAGGCGTTGCCTAGTGGCCGTGCAGACACTAGTATGATATGCCCATAGTGTAGAATATAGTTGGGTATGTCAGTCTGTACAGGATTCACGAATCGTCTTTTGAAGGATCTTATTGATGATTTTGTTTGTAGATTCAACTTGTCTGTTGCATTGGTGATGGTAGGGTGTTGATAATCGATGTTTGATGTTGAACTTAACACAGAGTTGTCTTATTTCTTTGCACTTGAAACTCCCGCCATTGTCAGATATGATGGTGTGGGGAGTTCCAAAGTGGCAAATGATTTGGTTGAGGAAAACTTTGTAAGTGGTAAGTCTAGACATATTGGTGAAGGGCATAGCTTCAACTCACTTAGTAAAGTATTCAGTGGCTGCGATGATGAAGATATGAGCATCTTGAGATCGAGGGAGCTTTCTGATGTAGTCCTGTTATGTTTGTGGAGCCTGTTTTCATGTTAGATTTTGGTACACCTTATATGTGTTACACTCGGGTATTTTTACGGTGGTCCCGCTCGCCAGTGAGCGGGTCAAGGGTGTTCGGGGGTGAAGCCCCCGAAGCAAATTTTCATGGGTGGTTTATTAAGCCATGGGTAATGGGTAACCGTTATGGGCTGTTTTTGGGCCCATGGTTTTTGGGTACCCATTGTTTTGTAAAACCACCTTTTGGGCTACCCATAGGTTTATGGGACGGTTTTGTTTTTGCCTATTGTTTGATATCCACGGTTTTATAAAACTGCTTAAGCTGTTGTCTATTTATATGGTCTTATGCATATGATAGATAGACAAGCAAATGCATTGCAGATGTGCTTTGAATTCGGGTGTGAATTCTGTAGAGTTTGTTGAGCATAACTCCAAATGGATCTGGGTATTGTATTGAGAGAGTGGAGGCTTGTATTAAAATCTGAGCAAGTGATTCTTGGTGGACGTAGCCCAAATTGGGTGAACCACGCTAAATTTTGTCTCTCTGTGTTGTGTTATTTATTCTGCACTTTTATTTGAGATTTGTAATATTTTCTGCATATTAGTTTCTACTGTTGCGATTCTGTAAGGGATTATTCCGCATATTTTATCCCTTATTTCCTAACAATTGGTATCAGAGCTTGGTTTGGTTTGCTGAAGTGTTGAATCGCAGGGAAAGTTTTTAGCTTGAGTGGGAGCTATGGTAGATGATGGAAGATCTAGGGTTGATAAATTCAACGGGCAGAATTTCAGTCTTTGGAAGATGCAGATGGAAGATTATCTTTATCAAAAGGATCTTTATACTCCACTGTCTGAGAAGGTGAACAAACCCTCGAGTATGACAAATGCGGAATGGGATTTGTTGGATCGGAAGGCACTTGAAACGATCCGGCTGTGTCTTGCATCTTCGGTATTATTTAATGTTTCAAAGGAAAAGACTACAAAAGAACTGATGGATGCATTAGGGAAGTTGTATGAAAAACCCTCTGCCTCTAATAAGATATTTTTAATGAAAAAGTTGTTTAATATGAAGATGTTTGAGAATGGTTCAGTAGCAGATCATTTAAATGATTTCAATACGGTTGTGAATATGCTAGCTTCGGTTACAATAGAATTTGATGAAGAAGTTAGGGTTTTATTAATTCTGTGCTCTTTACCTGCAAGTTGGAATAGCCTGGTAATGGTATTAAGCAACTCGGTTCCAGCTAACTCGAAGTTGAAGTTTGAGGATGTTGTAGGGGTGATTCTAAGCGAGGAAATGCGAAGAAAAACTTTGGTGAATCTTCTACTTCAGGGAATGCTTTGACAGTGGAAACTAGAGGGAGACAGAAGAATAGAGGAAATCGTGGAAAATCAAAGGATCGGGCAAGGTCAAAATCCAAAAGCAAGATAGTATGCTGGCACTGTGGAAAGTCTGGGCATGTAAAGGACTGTTGGGAGCTTCGGGATAAGAAGAAACAACAGGAAGAAAACAAAGAGGCAAATGTGGCATCGGGTAATGTATGTAAGGATGCTTTAATTCTTTCTTTGCATAATATTAATGAATCTTGGGTTTTAGATTCAGGGGCTTCTTTTCATGCTACTCCACATAGGCATTATTTTGTTGATTATGTTCAAGGGGATATTGGGCATTTTTTTTTCTTGGTGATGATGAGCCTTGCAGTATAGTTGGAAAAGGTTATGTTCAGGTTAAGATGCAAAATGGGAATACATGGCTATTGAAGGATGTCAGACATGTGTCTACATTAAGGAGAAATTTGATATCGGCGGGGCAATTGGGAAGTGATGGTTGTACTGTGATATTTACAGCTGACTCTTTGGAAGGTCACAAAGGGTGCTCTTGTGGTGGCAAGAGGTAAGAAGGTTGGAACCTTGTATTTAACCACTGATAGTACTAATGATTGTAATCTTGTGGCTTCAGATGCAGATACAACATTATGGCACTATAGGCTCGGTCATATGAGCCATAAGGGCATGGACATCATAAAGAAGAATTTGCCTGGATATACAGAAACAGGTTTGGATTTATGTGAGAACTGCATATATGGGAAGGAAAAACGAGTAAGGTTTCTCAAGGTTGGACCTACGAAGAAAGAGAGTAAGTTAGAGCTGGTACATTCTGATGTGTGGGGGCCAGCTCAGGTATCATCTCTTGGGGGTTCAGGTTATTATGTTACTTTTATTGATGATGCAACAAAGAAAGTTTGGGTTTATTGTATTAGAAACAAATCTGATGTATTTGATACTTTTGTTAAATGGAAAGCCTTGGTAGAGAATGAAAAGGCCGTAAGTTAAAATGTCTCAGGTCAGATAATGGAGGGGAGTATTGCAGCAATGAATTTGATAATTATTGTTCTAAGAATGGAATCCGCAGGCAAAAGACGGTTCCAGGAACCCCGCAGCAGAATGGGGTGTCAGAAAGGATGAACAGAACAATAATGGAACGCGCTAGGAGCATGAGGATACATGCAGGACTGCCTCTTTCTTTTTGGGCAGAAGCGGTGAGCACAACTGTGTACTTGATAAACAGAGGACCCTCAAGTGCCTTGGATGGAGACATACCTGAGGAGGCATGGTATGGTAAGAAAGTTGATTATTCATTTCTTAGTCTTTGGATGTGAGGTGTTTGTTCATATAGACAAGGATGATAGGACCAAGCAAGAGGCTAAATCAGAAAAATGTACTTTCATTGGTTATGGTGGTGATGACTTTGGATTTAAATGTTGGAGTATTAAGGACAAGAAAATCATTCGGTCTAGGGATGTGGTCTTTAATGAGAAAGTCATGTATAAGCAACAGTTGCAGGAAAACAGGGAAGAATCCAAGAAAGAATATGCAGTGCTAGAGGATCTTCCGGATGGGAAAGTGACCCATGAATCAGTTCAGGAACCTACTCAACAAGAACCCCAAACTCCTACAGTGAGGAGGTCTTCTAGGGTAAGAAAAGAACCTGAACGTTTTTCTCCTTCTTTTTATTATTTATTACTCACTGATAGTGGAGAGCCAGAGAGCTTTGATGAAGCAATGCAGGTAGATACCAGTAAGAAGTGGGAGCAAGCCATGGATGAGGAGCATAAGTCTCTCATGGAGAGCCAGACTTGGGATTCGGTGAAGCTACCGGAAGGCAAAAGAGCATTGCAGAACAAGTGGGTCTATAGAGTTAAAGATGGAGGAAAAAAAAGATATAAGGCCCGGTTGGTGGTCAAGGGGTTTGCATAGAAACAAGGTATAGATTTTGATGAGATTTTTTCTCCTGTAGTAAAAATGACTTCTATCAGAACTATTCTTGGAATAGTGGCAGTAGAAGACTTGCACTTAGAACAGTTAGATGTAAAGACTGCATTTCTCCATGGTGATTTGGAGGAGGAGCTATATATGCAGCAACCAGAAAGATATGAAGTCAAAGGTAAAGAGGAGATGGTGTGCAAACTGAAGAAGAGCTTGTATGGCCTGAAACAAGCTCCACGTCAATGGTATAAGAAGTTTGATAGCTTCATGATGGAGCAAGGTTATATTAGATGTCATTCTCACCATTGCGTGTATACAAAAAATTTGAGGATGGAAGTTATATTATCTTGTGTTTGTATGTTGAGGACATGTTGGTTGCAGGTAAAAACATGCAGGAAATAAAGTACTCAAGAAACAGCTAAGTGAATCCTTTGATATTAAGGATTTGGGGGCAGCCAGACAAATCCTTGGTATGAGGATAACTCAGGATAGGAAGGAACGGAAGCTGACTTTATATCAGGAAGAGTACATTAAGAAGGTATTGAATAGGTTTAACATGCATGATGCTAAACCGGTTGGGACTCCTTTGGCAGGCCATTTTAAGTTATCAAAGGAGCAGTGTCCCAAGACATAGCAGGAAAGAAACCAGATGTCCAAGGTACCTTACTCATCAGTGGTTGGCAGTTTGATGTATGCTATGGTGTGCACTAGGCCTGATATTGCCCATGTAGTGGGAGCTGTGAGTAGATTTATGAGTGATTCAGGTAAAGAGCATTGGCAAACAATAAAGTGGATCCTTCGGTATTTGAGAGGGACCATGTGGACAATTTTGTGCTACAATGGATCAGACACCACTTTACGTCGTTATGTAGATTGAGACATGGCTGGAGATGTTGACAGCAGGAGCATGACAGGTTATATTTACACTATAGGTGGGACAACAGTGAGCTGGATTTCACAACTACAAAAGCTGGTGGTTTTATCAACCACGGAGGCTGAGTATGTTGCTGCCACAGAGGTAAGCAAAGAGATGATTTGGTTACAACAATTGCTTGAAGAGCTGGGGCATAAGCAGAAGGAATGTAAGCTGCATAGTGATAGTCAGAGTGCTACACACCTAGCTAAGAACTCTGCTTTCCACTCCAGGACGAAGCATATACAGTTGAGATATCATTTCATTAGGACAACTTTGGAAGAAGATAAGTTGAAGTTGGAGAAGATTCATACTAGTCAGAATCCTGCAGACATGATGACCAAGGTGGTCACAAGGGATAAACTAAAGCTATGTTCAGTTTTGGTTGGCCTTCGTGGATGACAGTGAAGGGTTGAGAAACTTGCTCAGTGGAAATCAATTTCCAAGTGGGAGATTGTTATGTTTGTGGACCCTGTTTTCATGTTAGATTTTGGTACACCTTATATGTGTTACACTCGGGTATTTTTACGATGGTCCCGCTCGCTGGTGAGCGGGTCAAGGGGGTTTGGGGGTGAAGCCCCCGAAGCAAATTTTCATGGGTGGTTTATTAACCCATGGGTAATGGGTAACCGTTATGGGCTGTTTTTGGGCCCATGGTTTTTCGGTACCCATTGTTTTGTAAAACCGCCTCTTCGGTTACCCATAGGTTTATGGGACGGTTTTGTTTTTGCCCATTGTTTGATACCCACGGTTTTGTAAAACTGTTTAAGCAGTTGTCTATTTATATGGTCTTATGCATATGATAGATAAACAAGCAAATGCATTTCAGATGTGCTTTGAATTCGGGTGTGAATTCTGTAGAGTTTGTTGAGCATAGCTCCAAACGGATCTGGGTATTGTATTGAGAGAGTGGAGGCTTGTAATAAAATCTGAGCAAGTGATTCTTGGTGGACGTAGCCCGAATTGGGTGAACCACGTTAAATCTTGTCTCTCTGTGTTGTGTTATTTATTCTGCACTTTTATTTGAGATCTGTAATATTTTCTGCATATTAGTTTCTACTGTTGCGATTCTGTAAGGGATTATTCCGCATATTTTATCCCTTATTTCCTAACAAGTCCAATCCCCATATGCTGAAGGGTCAGGGAACGACAATGGATTGCAGCTCTGCCGAGGGATATTGGCAAGGTTTGCCTTTCTTAGTAAAGGCACGAGCGTTGGATTCTAGGGTAGACCAATAGTAACCCATACGTAAGCATTTGCGGGTAGTAGCATGATCGCTACAATGGCTGCCGCAAGTTCCCCCGTGTGTTTATTCTAAGACAAGGGGAACCTCATACTTGTTAACGCATTGGAGTTGGGTACCCTCAAAGTTTCGGTAGTTTAATGTCTTTTTTAAGCACATATCCGAGAGCCTTTTTGTGTATGCGTAATCGTGCTTGTGAGTCTGTGCCATATGGGTAGGTCTGATGTTGGATGGATTGACAAATGTTTGCATACAAAGGGTCAGAGGCAGGGGTGCCTGTTTCAATTTGGTAGACGTTTTGGACACATTCTTGATGCGAGGTAGCGGGAGCTTGACGAATTTGAACTAAGGGATTAGTTTCGTGAAGATCAGAATGTGGCTAAAACTCTATGGCAGTTGGCCAAGGAGTTAGCCAAAGCATTCTGTTCACGGGGGATTGATTCGATGCTAAATGATGTGAAGCGTGGCTTTAGTTCTTATTATCAAGGAGAAGATAAAACATCAGACAAACTTTTTGGTAAAGCTAGATTTGAAAGGCTTGCCCCAGGGCAAGAAAAATTGGCCAATAAAATGGCCCAGCTGATCCATACCCTTCAAGATCCAAATGGCGGAAGGAGTTGTTCAAAGGAAGTCGATAATACGTAGCCATCCAAAATAGACAACATTGTTACATGGTATGAGGAATATAGGGCTCTTCCGGAGAAGATTCAAGATGGCATGTCATTTTTTGAGTTCTTTGGAGTAAGCAAGGGAAGATCAAGGCCCATGCCTAGGTCAAAAGTTACACAAGAAGAAGAATTAGCTCTGCAAGTAGTGGAGAAGAAACAACCCATAGAGGAATCCACAGTGCAAGTTGAAGAGGGAGAAATCATGGAGCTTGTGCCAAAGAAGGAAGAAAGCCAATCAAAGTTCTTTGGGATTGAAAAGGAACAACCCATTGAAGCCCTAGAAGCACCCATCACTCTTTCCAAAGTGGAGCTCTTGATTTATTTTCCAAACAACACCTTGAAGACACAAGGGTTTGGTGAATTCATGGAGCATATGCCAAGAAATGAGAAGGAGATTAAGGAGGATACAACCCAAGGTAAAAATATTTTAGAATTTAATGATGAATTGTTGGTATCTAATGATTTGGGGAAGGAACAAGGGGATGGCATTGTTGGAAGTCACACCAAAGAAGAAAGGGCATTTCCAGGTGCCCATAATCACTACCAACATGTTGAAATTATCCTAATAGAAGTCAATGAAGAGGAAAATGATGATGGTAAGAGCCACAAAGACATTCCAAACAAATATGAAGACAACCAAAGGTATGAAGCTAATTCGAATTTGTAGCTTTTTACCATGTCATCTCAAATTTGTAGTCATGGGAAAATGATTGTAAAGGATGACCACGGGGCAAGTTTGATGCTCCATAGTAAGTCATGGCAAATGGGTCATCATCATTGTGCCAAGTATGGAGAAGGGCTAGGATTCCGGGTGACCTTGTTGGGACTTGGGAGGCATGCCCATGGAAAGAGCGCCGGCCTCTCTTGATGCTCATGTTAATCCTTAGTTTAATGGAAATTTCATAACAACCTATGGTAAGCAATTTCATCTTATTAGCAAGGAATTGTTACATCACCATCATGCAATGTCTTTGCAATATTTTGGTCACCATAAAGAATACTCTAACCACATTGTGAAGATGAAGGGTACCAAATGGGAAGAGGATTCCATTTCAACCCTAGGAAGTGAACTCTTTGTTGGCGATCCTAGGCATGACCCACATATGTTGGATTTATTGGTTCCTCCTATGTTGGTGCCATATTGGTGTCATGGAGGGCAACATGGTCAAATTGATAAGAGGAAGAACATGTCGACGGGCAAAGAGCTCATAGATTCTTCCTTGCACATTCCAGATTGCTTGTACAAAGAAGTTTGGGATCCGAGATATCTTTAGAGGAGTGTTGATACAAACTTGAGGACTGCTGTTATCTACATCCTTAAGGCAGCCATAAGAGGATGGGTAACCACAAGGAAGATGCACTTCTCACCCACAGTGAAGGACATGGTGTTTACATCGGATGCAAGAGGGTCTCCAAGCACCATCATTCCAATTTTGCATGAGGACAATACAATGCTACAGCCTTGATAAGATGCTCTTCTTAAATTCACCTTTTGGATGGATGGTACTCTCCTTGGACAGCTATAGGTTTACATTAATGGTGAAGTTTTTTTGGGTCTAATATGATGTGTGGAAGGGATTTCAAGTATTGAAGCTATTGCACGCTTCCTATGTTACTAACATCCAATATTTTTGAGTTAGAAGTGGTATACTATAGCCATGATGGGCTGTCCTTTCCAAATTTTTGTATGGGGCCTTGCATATCTTCCATGGAGAACGAGAGAAAGACAGGTTTGGAGATGCTCTTTCCACTTAATATGATGGGTAAGAAGGTTCACCCCATTGAGATTTAGCAAAGCCAACATACCAACATCTTTGACGTTGTTTAGAAAGAAATTTAGAGCTGTACATGGATGCCACACCCACTCATCTGCACTCATAGGGTCTGATCTGAATCCAATTTTGAAGAAAATTCATTGGGACAATTTGAAGACAACAATTGGAAATCCAAATCAGCAAGGTAACAACCATCCAAAAGAGGTGAGCATGAGTATGGATTTGTATTGTTTACTTTTTATGTTGGAATTACATGATATGCTTCAAGATGGAATGGGGGAAGTGCCAGGCATGGGTATCATGAAGAAGGAAGAGGCACATCTTCAAAAGAATAGCAAGGGCCTACTCTTGGGTAAGATACTTAATGGTCATAATTTTTGGTTAGTTCCGGGTATGCACGATATTATTTCCTTATGGGGGACACTTGGAGAATTATGTGCAATACTCACATTTCCTATTTTTGAAAGGAGGTTTTAGTTTTATAATTGTTGTTACATTCTTAAGTTGCTGATTTTGATAAAATCATATTACAAATTGTTGTTTTCAGACTTGAACAACTGCAAGAGTGATCATTTTGAGGACATAAAATCATTGGAAAATAGTGGTGGATGGTTTCAGCTGAAGAAGACAACTACTTCAGCCAACATAGGTCCAAATTGGATGAAAAATCAGGTGATTCACAGGTGATTCATGAATGTCATACTTCGTTTCCAGCCCCCATATCATTGATAGTGTGGAAATTTTTGGAGAGATATCATGCTTACAGCTGCTGTACTTTTCTTTCATCTGTTCACCACTTTTCCAACTACTTTTCTACTTATAAGTCACCTAAAAAAGAACTTCCAATCATATGGCTGAGGAAATTCCAAGCTATTACTAACATTGGCATATTTGTGGCTGATTTAAGGAGGTTTCCAACCACTAACATTTTGATTTTTGAGAGAAAAATGCAAGATGACAGCTGTGTTTGGGACAACATTACTAAAGATTTGGGACTCCATCATTTGAATGGAAATCGTAAGGCCTTGGCAAACAAAGAGGAAGAGCTGGCCATCATATCCTCCAAGCATGAGGGGATGAAGAAGGGAACACATTTTATTTTTTAATGAGTTTGCTTCATGTGTAGGGACATCAAAGAAGGAGCCACATAGATTTATTCGGGATCCATGAGCTTGCATTTTGCTTGAGGGCAAGCAAATTTGGGGAGGACTGTAATGCCCCCTTCTCTAAATTAAAAATAATTAATAATATTTTAAGTTGGGCCTAGCTAATTCTTATTTTGGGACAACTTCATATTATTATTGTTAAAATAAAAAGTTTTTTTTAAAAAATACTAAAATAAAAGAAAAAGGAGAGGTCACCCCTCGTTAGGAGGGAAAAACAAAAAGGCCTACATGGAGTGCTCCACAAAGAAAGAAAGGTAAAGGCTATAAAAGCAAATGTTGGGGCTCATTTGTGGGCATGATCTTATGAATTATATACTTCTCTTTTGGAAATTGGAGCATTGAGCTCTCATTTTCACCCCTTTGAGGACGAAAACCCTCATTGGATCATATTGGGGACGAAAACCCTCAATAGTCACAACACTCGGGGACGAAAACCCTCATTTGTTGCATTGGTGACTTCATCTGGGAGTTACATTGGAGCTTCAAAATTCAAAATTTCAGAATGACAAGGGTTTCTATAAATGTTAGGGCACATATTCCAGCTAGGGCATGCTTTTGGGGGCTGCCACATTCATTTCTAGCTTATCTACCCATTTGGAGGTTTCGGGATCACTTTTCAGTGGGTTTTCATGGTTGGAAAATTGTGATTTCACTTTCATTGGATAGTTGCTCTCTTCAAGATCATTTTGAGCATTGGTTTGCGTTGAATTTTCAAGTATTGATGGAGTTATGAATTTTAGAAGTTTCAGCTATATTTGCACTTGAAATAAATTTCTAAAATACATATTTGCTCTAGAGTTCATCTTGCTAGATTTATTGAGTATTTGGGATATTTTTATGTTAATTTTCAGCCCATATTGCATGATAATGGATGCCATTAAGTGTTGCTACAGTTCACTGCATTAGGAAGACTTGTTTATTTACTTTTAGCTGTTTATAATGATGTATGATGCCCTAAAAGTGTAATTTCTTGTTTGCTGCTGGGGTTTCTAATATTGTTAATTCTGCTGTTATAAAAATCAGATTATTTTCAGCTGGGGTTTGTGTAACTTCCTTGTTGGTGTGGTTCAACCCTAAAAAGGACATAACATCCTGCACCACAACCTTTACTTAAAAAATTGACTGTTGTGTCGGTGGTGTCATCCCTAATGGATTCAATCTTGCCGCAACAAATCTTCTCGTTCCGTCTACGTGTGAACATTATGTCCTGCTATGTCTGCCTTCACAACATACAATACACCATATCTTTTGCCATCCTACAACCTTTGGTAGTGAATTTTTTCTTAGATCCGACTTCATCAAAAGTTCTTGTCTTTGCTGCAATTGTGCCAACTCATTTTGCAATTTTTACAACTCTGTTTTAAATACTGCTTCCTGTTCCCTTCTCCAAGGCTGTGCTTTTAGCAGCAATGCCATCTCTAGTGCTTTCACAAATGCCTTAAATTCTTTACCATCTATTGATGCTCTCAAATATGGTAATAATCCCAAAACAAAACATTTAATTCTTTGCTTTTCTTTCAACAACTCATCCAATTTCCTCACTACAATTTAAAACCATTTGATCAAAATTCTTTATTGTTTTTCCTTCCTTCTTTGTCAAATCCTGCATCTCATTCATATTTTCGATTGGAATATTTGAAAAAATGAAAGTTATTTTAAATTTCTTTCTTCATGTTGCTCACGTCTTGGTATGTGTTGGGCTTATCTTCATATTTCATCTCTCAGTGTTCCTACAAATTAAATAACTTCACTTGGTCTTCTGTGATATTATGGCTTCTCGACTATGAATTCAATACAAACAAATGTTCCTCAACATCATGTGTCTTTGCTAAATAATGGAGTCTTCATTCTCTGTGCCATTGTGTTTTGTCCTTTCACTGTAGGTATCTTACTCCATATGTTCTGTGTGGTCTTCTTTAGTGTCTTTTGCTGTTCCTCTTTTCATACTTTCTCCTCTTTGTTATCTTTATTCTATTTTACTATTGTATTCTTTCTTCCCCTTTCTCTCTTCAGTTCTCTTTCAAAGTTACTCTTTCCCAAAATCGCATTAAAATCCTTTACAACTCTTCTCTTACTCTCCTATGATTCTTATAACTATTGTTTAGGCACTCTCATATGTGTCTCTTCTTCACTTGGTGTTTCACTAAATTTTTGAAATGACAAAGGTGATAGTGATTGGTCCAAGGGGTTCATTTTCTCAAATTGTCTCTTTTGGTTTTGGGGTGGTCGGGGTGATGAGGGGACGAAGGGCTAGTTGTCACTTCCTCTCCTCACCATTCGCTTCTCTAATTTATTTTTTTCCCTTGTGATCTAATAAACTAACTCCTCCTCTTTCTTTAAATCTTCCCTGATTCTTTTTTTTCCGTACAACAACCATTCTCTTTTTCCTCTCTTTTCTTCCCTAATTCTATCTTTTTCTGTCTCTATTTTGTGCAGTATCGCTGCACTGACCTCTCTAATTCATCTACTTTTCCTACTTTACTTTCTTCTTCATCATTACTACCTATTCCTTCTTTTGCATACTCATTTCTCGCACTCTGAACTTCGCCTTCTTCTACGTTATCTTCTAGGTTGTCCTTTGCTTCTCCTTTCCATGTTAAACTTAAATCTTGTACCACCATGATGTTGTTTCCCTTGGTCTTCGACTCCCAAGGCGCCCAATATGTTCTTCCTTTCTTATATATATATATATCATTCTTTCTATGGTTCCGTGCATTACATCCAATATTCTTCTATATGTCCAGTGTTCCACGAGAATGCACCCTCCACCCCCTTCAAATTTTGAACTTTCTAGAGATGGGGACATCTAGGAAACGTCCCCTTGCCGTCCCACCACTGTCACGAGGAGTCACCGTCACGAGGAGTCAGGGGATACCCCCCTAAAGTAGAAACATTTCTGTCTTTGAGGGGATGTTTGAGAGACTTTGAGACACCCTTGAGACTTTATGGAAACTTGCCCAAGTCCCCTGACCGTCCCGGAGACTTGCGGTTGTCCCCTGCTCCAAAAATGCCAAAAATTGTAAACGAATCTCTGGTATGGTCACAAGTCTGTGGGACGGTCTAATAGATTATGTAGAGAAAGAGCGTCATTTTTGCTATAAACCTGCCTTGTGCCTCATCTAAAAATTCAGCTTTCTTGGCATCTAATCTTGTGCGATCTTATATGGCCCATGTAATTATGAATGAGTCTAGTTTTATTTTGAACTAATAGTCAACCACTCTTGTCCACCGATCGTCTAATGCTTCAAGATTTTGTATTTTCTCTTTATTCTGCCGAATTGGCTTCCCTATCCACACTCTACAACTTTTTGTTACGTTCGCTTGTCTTAGAATCCATTGCCAATTTTTTTTTGAAAATGTTGACCAAAATTCCTTGTCTTCAGCTCTAAAGAATTCATTTTCTACTAGTGGATAAGGTTCTCTAGTTCCCCTAACTTTGCATTGAATTTTCTTTGGTTTATCTTCCCACCAATTTTAAACATCTGTTATTGCCAGTTTCTAGAAAAATAAAGGATATCGTCCTCTAGACATCAGTTAGCCAAGACCTGGACAGCACCAGCAAATGTTGACATAAACTATGTAATGGTTTACCAATTTATGTGGTTCGAAGGGTTTGGGTTAGAGTCCATAATGCTCGAAGGAAGATTTATTAATCTAAAGATATCATTCAAACAAGATTTGAAGCGAGTCTATTATTACAACATACACACATCGCACAAATATTCTCTAAGCTATCTTCTCTTTATTCATATAAACTTATCAACTACATAAAATATTTCAGATTCACTCTATATTATGCCACCGTTGCATAGACTATTCTACATACATCCTCTATCTCATTACAGTCTCATATACCTTGTCTATACTCCTTTTTCTCTATAGAGCATTCATTAGACAATTCCTACTTTGCGGTATAAATGCTGATTACATGTGTTACATTTATGAAGAGACATGTCTATTGTACATTCCAAATCCTTTAATGTTACCGTGAAGCGGCATTAGGTACTACATAGGTCTAGGAAGGAAATATTTTGTTTCACCTTGCTAAATCTGCCATTGATGCCGCAATACATTTTTGATCTTCCACAATATATTCTACTCATCCAAAACTGATGAAGAACATTGTCAACAACTAATTGTGCTTACTCCAAAACATACATTATGGCATACTTATGTAAACTCTCTCTATATTATCACAATGTTTGATAGTTGGAATCACCATTTCTTGAACATGGTTCTTTTTATTCAATCGAAAAAAACTGTGTGCACCTACATCACTCTCATGCGTGGTGAACAAGTTAGTGACTCCTACTTGTTCGACAAGCTTCTCTACAAGCTTGGGAGTATTTGTGTTTTAGCAGGTCCACCATTCCAACAACTCATTCGGGAGGCGCACTACTTCAAAACCATTGTACACTTCGGGGTAAGATAAACACATGCTACATTACAACATTGTTCCTATTGATCACATTAGCAAAGACATATAGAGCTCCATGTCAAGTCATGCATTCCTCGTTGCATCGCCACGCAGACAAATAAGAAGCTTGGACTCTACACACCATTGTTGATTCCATCCATAGGACATGTGAATCTATTAACATGGACTTTGTTGTGGATAGGTTTTCCAAGATGACTATGATGGTTGCATGCAAGAAATGTCTCAACATACTTGTTCTTCAATCATGTTTGGGTTCATTTTTGAGTCACATCTTCCATTATGTTTAAACGTAATCCTTGATTTATTAGTCATTTTTTAGCATGCCTTGTCGAAGATGTTGGATACTCAGGAGTTTTGTCTATCATGTTCCATCCTTCGGCAAATGGAAAAATTGAATTGGAACCAAACTCTAGGTTAACCCATGCTCATGAAATGAGAGTTTTCCATACATTCAACATACCTATTACAAATATTTGCATAGCTCTATGGGGCATAGTCCATTTCAAACATGTCATGGGTTACAACCACAAGTTCTTAGTTGCACGCTTAGAAGAAAGAAGTGGATAATTTAGAGAATATTTTGTGCCGCATCTAACAATTGTATTAGTAGGTGCAACAAATTTTAACTCACCAACATAAGTACAAAGAGCATGATGCGCATTGTGTGTTGTATACATCCAAGGTTGGTGAGAAGGTTTGGATGCATTTGCAAAATGAATGCTTAAATGGTTTGGATGCATTTGTAAAAAGAATGATTTAAAGGTTTTCCTCAAAAAATGAAGACATTGTGTTATGGTCCCTACACCTTATTGTCAGCAGTTGGGGAAAACTCCATACCCATTTTGCTGTTGTATTTAGTAGGGTACTCAGTATTTAACGTTGAGTTCCTCACGCCATATGTTCCATCTTTGCTCGAGCCTACAAAAATTTAACATCCTTTAACTTGGATTCGAATCATTTGCCACTAGTTTTAGAAGACAAAATCATTGAGATTACTTCTACATACACCCATTGAGACACATCAGTTGTTCAGAGTTGTCAAGGCCGTGCAATACATAGATTATGGTAAGTGTACAACCTCCAACAACTTTAGAATTGATTTTTGCAGGTGAACGAAGATGTGATAGGGAACATTGCTTCTCAAGAAGAGGTGAATGATCCGAGTGTAATCAATTGTGCTTACACCAAACCATACAGTTCTACATAATTGTATGAACTCTTTGAATATGCACATTTTTTAGACAATTAAAAGTACATTAGCGGACTCTCTCCTTATACCATGCCAAGACGTGATTCTTTGTAATGTCCCCTTTTCCCAATCGAATACCTTTGGCCCATTTTGTCAACCCGACAGCCAAAGGAAAAATAGAAGGGTGACTTAAGTCACAATAAGTTATTACAAAGTGCTAAAAAATATTTATAAAATCAATAAAGCACTTGTATTAATTTATTTGACCTAATAATAAATTTGTAATCTCTAGATAGGTGCATTGGGTCTAATATTATGTTGTATCCTTTCTAGGGAGAGTAGAAAAGAGACCCATGCTATTTTTGTGTCATCCCTAGGCAAAAATGTGACTTGGACAAAGGAGGGGGAATGGAGTTTAGAAAGGATAAAAATTATTACTCCTCCCAAGAAAAATGCGACCTAATCTAAGGAGAATTTGGGGCATGTGCCTAGAAGAAATCATCTTTTGTTGATTGGTCATTGTGGAGGCTTCTTTGGGGTCATTTCTCTTATAAAAGAGAGAGGTCGACTTGAGGAAAGCATGCTTATTCACTTATCATTTTCTGATTTTGCACTTAAGCTCTGAAGCTTTTGCAAATTATATTCTAAGGATGAAAACCTTAGTTTATACCTCTCGTGGACGAAAACCCCAAGAGTTCTCTTGTGGACGAAAACCCCAAGGGATAGAGAGGAATTTCCACCCAGGTAATTCCATCGAGCTTGCAAGGAATTTCAGTATTTTCTAGCTTATTTTGTGGAGTTTTGCATGAAGGGTTTGAAGACTTGATTGGCAGCAGCTGTATCTTCTCTGTACTAGCTGGAGCGACCCATGTTGTGGGTGATTCTTATGAAATAAATAACATTTCCAGGTCTGATCTGTATACCAGTTATTAATCTGAAATTAGTGACTCAAATTAGATGATTTTCATAATTTTTGAATGCATTAAAGTGTTCATTCCAGTCCTCTAAGAAGACAGATTTTCTGATAAAAATTTCAGTCATGTTTAGTCTCTAAAAATTCAGATTTCTCCATCGTCTGAGTTTAAAAATTACAGAGATCAGTGGGTTAAAAGATCTGATTTGTTTGAGGGTTGTTTGTATGGATATCATGACCATGCCCTAGTTGCCATGCCTTATTTCATACTGCAGTCAATAGTTTGATTTTTGATTAGGGACTGAATTTTGACCACATTAAAATCTGCATTTTATTGGATTGGGAATGTGCTGTTTTGAGAGGGTTTAATACTCAGCCCAAGTCATAATTTTTAGAGCCCAATTATATCTGCAGTTAAAATATTTATTCTCTCTCCGCTGCAATTTGTGTTGAAGAGGTCGAATAGGCCTAAAATTCCATTGGAGTCAAAATATCCATTTGGGGATATTACTGGCCAAAGCCAAGATGAAGCAAAAGTTTTTTTATTCATCAAAAGTCGTGCGAACAAGCAAGCCTGTGCATGGCGGGTCAAACACTCCAACATTGAAGCAAAATCCCTTTGCCAAGGAAAACAACTACAGAAACCTCTGACATAATAGAAAGCCCCAACACCATCAATGCTAAAGGAGAGAGGAAGCAAGGGAAAAGTGGTGCCACCCAAAAAGTGTAACACCTTCAATGATTCCACATGCTGCGACCACCAATTCTTGATTATGCAGTCTATGTTAGGTGTCACGCAAGTAGAAGACACAAACCCAAATGCTATTTTTATGGGTGCCAACACCTCTGCCATTGACATGTATGAGGAATAAGAATGAATCTTCCACACCAATCATTGGCTCAAGGGGAAACCCCTTCATGTAATCATCAAGAATGGGAACAAAAAAAACATCATTTTGCAAGATACAATCCAATGCCTAGGTCATACTATTGAAGCATAAATGCCAATTTTGGTATAGCTGCACAATATTTCTTCTATTATTTCAAAATGTAGATACAATAGTTATAAATAGGCCTCATAATTGGCTTAACAAATGTAACAAATGTTTCCCTTAAATCATGCTAATACTCCTAAAATCTCTCATACATTTCTATTTCATGTGAATGGTTACAACCATTATACAAACAAATACATTTCATAACAAACCAGTTAATGTGAAGCACTAATAATTTCCTAACATTCCTTCCTTAGTGCGGACATGGTAGAAAAAGGTCACACTCTCAACTGTAGTATGTTCACCACTATGTGGCATGCCCATCTTCGTGGTTCATGACCTTAATATAAATGAAGGGCGCTGTGCTCAACTTTCCATGGTTTTCAATAGGTTTACCACGAACCTGGACATGATTAGGAATCCACCCATCTATTCACCTCATGTGATTTTATGGATATCCACAAACCTTTTCAAGATCCATGAACTGCATACACTGGTGCTTTTGCTCTCTACAACATTTTTACATAAGGGGATAACATAGGAAATTTTGCTCACACTAGAAAAGTTTTAACATTACATGACATAAGAATAAAATGTTCTCAATTGTAGCCATTGTTGTCGATCGTTGCCACTCGATCTCGAACAACATAGGAAACTGCCATACCATTAGAAGTTGCCCTTGACTTTAGTCGTTTTGGTGCATAATGGAAATGGAATTTTGGTTCAATTCCCCCTCACAATGTGAAATTTCCATTTATTCAACAATCCACACAAAATAGGATCTCTGAAACACACCACAGTCGAAACCAAAACACATTGCATAACTACAAACAAATTGCACATGACTAAAAATGATACCACAATTGAAGTGACCCCATTGTTGGTGACTGATGAGAGGTCGCCGATCGACCTCCAACCTCTTGTGCCGCCATCCTCTAGTTGGATGCTGCTAACTCAACAAATTGTGAATTTGAGACTCAATTGCATAGCAAAGGTCTTCAGATTCCAATGATAAATGCGTCCAGTTGATATGTAGGCCATTTTTTTATTTTCACAATATTTTGATGAGGACTCTAAACAACAATTGACACTTTACAACTTGACAATTTTGACTATAGAGACATGAATTTCAACAAAGACTCAACAAACTTAATGGATTTATGAATAAGACATTTTAATGTTGAAGACACACTAATGACACTTAGATGACATATATTAAAAATGACATTTTTTTTATAATTTTGTGTTTTGACTCTTATGATGGAACAAGAATATACAAAAGACACTTAAACAAACTGCACACTTTGTTTAATAAAGTGACTTTATTCTAAAAACACCTAAATCATCTATGTGTAGACTACCCTAATAACAATGAATAAAGATTGCAACAACCTAGACAAAACAAATAAAGTTTTTTTGAGTATAGCTTTTAAAAAACCACGATTTAAACTATGACGCCCATTTAAATGACAACACTAATATTAGATCATGAAATTTTGATATATCTAACTCGTAGGTGAAGGGACACGAGCCACGAGAAAGGAGAGAGTCATTGATACCCGTCTAGCTCATTCCATGTGCATAGCCTCCTCACCCTTCGAACTCGAAAAACTTATGCAGCAGTCATTGAATGAAGAATTAAAACTAATCCACAGATGAACGAATAGCAATGCAGAATAGGACATCTACCACTGTGTGGGGATGGACTGGAATTTGAGGGAAATGGTGTACTCACAGTTTTAAGAAGTGGACGACCAAGAATAATAAATCTTGATGGCAGAACTCCTTTATCTGGATAGAAAACAAGTAAAGAAGGCTGAGCTGTCAATACTAAGTGCGAGAAATTGAGTCAGTCTGTATCTTCGCTGCAGGTAGTCGTTACAGGAATCATGAGCCAAACGTGCCAAAGCAGTCGAGCTAGAATGCCAAGTGATGTCCAACCCAGGAGAGGCGATACACAATGTGGGATCCGATGTGGAGAAGAATTCCAAATACGGACTGCTCAATATAAAGAAAACAACTACCACGTTTCAATCCAGATCATTGTCTATTCTGATCTATGCAGGTGAGTTTATTTCTTATATACGAAGCCACAGTATCTTAATGATGGTAAAACAATAACAGACCTGACTACACATACGGGCCATAACTTGTGAGATATTGATGGATCAATACTCAAACATCTGACCAGAAATGATCCATAGAACAATGGCTTACACTATGCATTGAAGGTTATGCACATGTAGATCTAAACGTATAGATATATGTACAAGCCAAATATAAATGGATTATACCCACAAATGATGTATTTTGGAGCACGCCAAATATTAGATCTGCATGTGGGCGCTTATTAGCTGATCCTTGCATTTGGAGAGTGTAGAAATAATAAACTATTTTACCAGCATCGCCTGATCTCCTCCCTCTAGCTTATTTCTTATATATGAAGCTGCAGTATCTTAATGATGGTAAAACAATAACTGACCTGACTATACATACGGGCCGTAACTTGTAAGATATTGATGGATCAATACTAAAACATCTGACCAGAAATGATCCATAGAACAATGGCTCACACTATGCATGGAAGGTTATGCACATGTAGATCTAAACGTATAGATATGTGTACATGCCAAATATAAATGGATTATACCCACGAATGATGTATTGTGGAGCATGCCAGATATTAGATCTGCATGTGGGCGCTTATTAGCTGATCCTTGCATTTGGAGAGTGTAGAAATAATAAACTATTTTACCAGCATCGCCTGATCTCCTCCTTCTAGCTTATTTCTTATATACGAAGCTGCAGTATCTTAATGATGGTAAAACAATAACAGACCTTACTATACATATGGGCCGTAACTTGTAAGATATTGATGGATACATACTAAAACATCTGACCAGAAATGATCCATAGAACAATGGATCACACTATGCATGGAAGTTTATGCACATGTAGATCTAAACGTATAGATATATGCACAGGGCAAATATAAATGGATTATACCCACGAATGACGTATTGTGGAGCACGCCGGATAATAGATCTTCATGTGGGCGCTTATTAACCGATCCTTGCATTTGGAGAGTGTAGAAATAATAAACTATTTTACCAGCATTGCCTGATCTCCTCCCTCTAGCTGTGTAGTATCCTAATCATCATTGAAGGGAAAATTATAGCTGAGTCATGACAGATGCAATGCTTCACCCCTTACAAAACATAAATACCATAATATTGACATGCAAAGAAATACATTCAAATGACTAATATTTCACATCCACAAAGGCGGTCATTGGAGATGCCCCTTCAAAACTCTAACACAACATATTGCGTTTTCTAGATTGTAAACCTCTCGCTGATACCAAATGCCAATTTTGGTATAGCTGCACAATAATCTATTATTTCAAAATGTAGATACAATACATATAAATAGGCCTCATAATAGGCTTAACAAATGTAACTAATGTTTCCCTTAAATCATGCTAATACTCCTAAAATCTCTCCTACGTTTCTATTTTATGTGAGTGGTTACAACCACTATACAAACAAATACATTTCATAACAAACCAGTTAATGTGAAGCACTGATAATTTCCTAAGAAGCGCATCCTCATTTGTACTCAGGAGGATGGCTACAACACGGTAAATATATCCAAGATTGGCGTCAAGGCACTTTCGAGTATAGAAGCAAACCCATGTGTTTTGCAATCATTTGTGATGTAGTGTCATTGGAGTTATGTGACATTCTCGTTAGTAATCCATTCGTATGATTGTGATGGGACCCACAAAGCTAAACCACAATGCCAGTCTATCAGAGTCAATGACCACATTGTTAATATCTCAGAGTCCCTTTTGAAGACCAAAGACACCTTGTTATCTACCTAGCGATGTCGTAATCTCGTTTCCCATGTGCAAAACAAATGAGTGATTGTTCAAATGGCTGGTTATGCCTTTTGGTTTGACCAATCTACTGACAACATTCACGTGCCTGATGAATGACATACTTATGCCCTTCACCAACACCTTTGTCATTTTCTACTAGGATGATATTCTCTTCTTTAGCAAAACTTGAGAGGAGCATGTTGTTCTCGTAGTGCTTGTCCTACACACATTGTGCCAACACATGTTGCAAGCCAACTTAAGCGAGTGTACATTTGGCACTGCATAGATGTAGATTTTTGGTTACATCACTAACCTTCACTGTGTAGGCATACATGTAGATGCAAAACTGATCAACGTAATTATATTGGCCAACTCCGTGCTATCTCATGGAACTCAAGAGTTTTCTTGGACTTACTAATTTTTATTGCAGGTTTGTCCTTGGATTTTCACACATATCATGTCTGCTAAATCAGATCATTCATGCAAAAGATGCATTGACACTTACACCTGCATAGTGGCGTGTTTTCAAGGAGCTAAAGCGATGCCTTTGTGCCATGCCAAACATTGTCCAATTCTTTGAGATTGACACCAATACATATGATCATGCACTCGACATAATAGTCACTCAGCATGGATATTCGGTTGCATATCACTCAAAGACCTTCAACAATTCAATTCGGTCATGCTCTACCTATAAGAAAGAGTTGAATGTCGTTATGCAATAATTCAAGCAACGGTGGCATTAGTTTTTTGGTAAGGAGACCATCATTCTCTCATATTGTAAGACGCTTCAATTTATGCATACATATAGAAGGTTGGAGAATGTACGCCACATGAAGTGGATGACGTACTTGCAGTAGTTCCATATAGTTACCAAACAGAAGAAGGGGAACGATAACAAGGTAGTAAATTTCCTTAGGCTGCCCTCTTGTCCAGGAGCTCACCACAGTTCTTGACACTCGCTGCCACAAATTTTGTCACTGAGTTTCATTCGACTCAGCAGACCAAGAATTCATACAAGCCTATACTGCTCTTGTGCAGTGTGAACATGTTCTCATATTCAATTTGTTTATCCAACTTCTCTACAAGCTTGGTCATCTTTATGTTGCTGTAGGTGCATCTTGACAAACACTCATCTAGGAGATGCTCTACTTCAAGATTGCGGTGCAGTTCGAAGTCACCATAACACTTTCAACAAAACAAATTTTTAATGGTGTCATGTGCAAAGATAGAGCACTACATTAAATCTCACATTCCTTGTTGCATCCCCAAACTAAAGAATATGAAGCTTTGGCTACACGCTCCTTTTCTAGTGCCATCCAGGCCACGTGAGTCTATCTTCTATCTTGATGGATTTCTTGTCTAGACTAGCTATGGCAAAACATCAAACTGATTTTGTGTTTATAACTTTATTGTAGTGTACAAGTTTTCAAAGGTGACTATCATGGTTGCATGCAATAAAAGCATCATTGTGCTAGACACAGCGTGTTGTTTCTTCAATCAGGCTAGGTTTACTTTGGACGACCTTAATCCATCGTGTTTGACTGTGATTGGAGGTTTGTCAGTGTTTTCGACATGCCTTGTGGGAAATGTTGGATACAAAATTAGACCACTCTACAACATTCCATTCTCAGACAATTGGGCAAACAAGAATAGTCTACCACACATTTTTCCATTTGTTGTGCATGTAGAACTGTGGCACTTGGGATGATAATATGCCCTTCATTCAACATTTCTATAATATATTTCTTCAAAATTCTATGAGACGTAGTCTATATCAACATGTCTTGGGTTCTATCCAGCCACAACCTTTGACATATGCTATCATGCACCATCAAGGAGAGAATCACACTCACAGGAGCAGGAAGTGGACAGAGGCGTTGAAGTTTCTACAACACATTTAACAAGTTCATCAGTAAATTTGCAGATTCTTTTATGCCAGTGGAAAAAGTATAAAGAGTGCTACAACACACAGCCAACCTCATGACATCAAGTTGAGTGATAAAATTTGGTTGCGCCTTCAAAAAGAACGCATAAAGGGTTGGCATAAAAATATCAAGCCTCGATGCTATGGTCCTTACGCCACATTGTGTGGAAATGGAGAGAATGCTTTGTCCTCATCTAGTATTTGACGTGGAACTCCGTAAGCCCTTTTTTAACCCTTTGCTTGAGCCACCAACAACCCAATATCCTTTAGATATGGATCATGAATATTTGAAGCAACTCCAAAGGGTTATATTGTTGACATTTCAACTATGCACACTCGCCAAGGCACACATCAGTTGTTCAAAGTGGTCACGACAACATATAGTGGTACAATGTTCAACAACTTCAGGTTTAATTTCCACAACTGATTGAAGATGCAATGCGGGTAATTGCTAATAAAGAAAGGGCGAATGATCCGAGCATACATGTGTCAGTCCGCACTCTCACTTAGGCATCTTTGGACACTTCGCGCGACTTCATGCTATGCTATGTGCCAAATAAGATATGCATGATCAAACACATTGGTGCCCTTCTCATGATGTCAAACTAGGCTGTAGAACTTCGAGTTGTTGCACAATAACTCACACAAATAGGAAACATGCTGCACCGATTAGGTTCAATCCCAACCTTCATGCTACATGGAACCTTCACACCATGTTAGATCACATTCCAATGGTTTGCGCCATGTCAGTAGACTTGCCAACACTGCATGTGCTTGGAAGTTGAATTGACAGATCCACATGCATGTGAACTGTAATCCATTGTAGAAGTGGAACTATTTTTTAGTTGCTTTCTTGCAATTGTATAAATGTAACCATTTGACCCCCAAGGTCGACAATCATGTTCATTCATACATCTTGTGTTCAAGTCTAGGCAAATGAGTTAGGAAGTATTTTCTCTCTTCTTGTCATGGGAATCTTCATTCTCAGCCTTTTGGGCCTTAGTATACATATGTGCCATATCAATCCATTTCATTTGAATAGAAGAGCATTGTTCTGCTATCTTTTGTATTATGAATGTGTAATGGTTTGCTGGCTTTAGTTACTATTGCATGCTCATCTTATAACCCTGTAGATTACTAGCTAGTTCATTGGGTTAACCTTCAAGCTAGTATCATGGGCCCTGTGGTGCAGATCATAAATGCAGAAATCTCAAAGAGGACTGGAAAGTGATTTGAAGATTTGACGGTGTTTTCGAGAATTTAAGGACCATGAACCAATTTTCAGATCGTAAAACTGATGCAAAAAGCTCAGTTGTCTTTGCAAATATTCCAGTGAAGAGGCTTAAAAGCCATATTATCAACAAAAATTACAGAAATCAAAATGTAATGCAAATACAACCAATGTCAGTATGTATGGTTTCCCTTACCAAAAGTTTTAGCTCATCTATATAGATCTCAAATAGGGTCAAAGATGGTGGCATCTACATTGAATACAAATTATGCTCCTTGAAGTAAGAAAGGCTACAACATTAGAAGTGACCTACCTGAATAATTTATAATTTCCAAATAGCAATAGTCAGACCATTTGGAACCCCAATATCATCCGGCCTTTCAAGAGGCAATTCTTAGGAATCAGTTTTCCACATGTCTCGGGGATGAGGCGACAGGGTTTTGGAGACAAAAAAATACCCAAAAATTGTTGACGACAAGGGGACGGATATTAATATAATATATAAAAATTAATATTTAATTCCTTAATTACAAGTAAATTTTAAAAAACCTTAAATAAACTAAAATAAGAAAAATGATTTAATAAATTAAAAACTATATATAGTAAAAATCAATTATTTTAGGGTGGGAAAAAAAAAGCACTTTAAAATCTTTAGGCAAGAATCTTAAGAAAAGATAATTTTTTGAACACATTGCAAGTGCAAAAAAACATTTCGTAAACAACATTTTAGGGTTTTATGTTTTTAATTTTAAAAACAGCCTTTCCTTTTTTTTTTTGGGCCTGTCTTAAAGAGAAGACGTTGGGTATGTTGTGATGTTGTTGGCTAGATTTTCTGCATAGCATCAAACCTAGACAGTCATGAGATAAATCTCCCTCATTTAACCGGTGAAGCTCCTGTGTCAGATTTGTCAATAAAAATGTGTTATTATCTATCAGGGGTTTTACTTTAACCACTTAGTTCATGAACCATAACTAAGAAGTTCTGCAACAAGTAGCTGTTTAAGAAAGGAAAGTTATAGAAGAAGGAAGTAAAGGAATTACAGAGAAGAAATGGGGAAGATGTGCATCCCAATTAGTAGATAGCAGAGCTAATTGCATACACATAGAAGAAACTTAATAGATATGAACATACAGAATTATAAAAAAAAGGCAGCTCTAGATCTAGATCTATAATAACACAAAGTTTACTTAAGAGATCTAAGATTTAAAAGCAAGAAACAAAGTACACCGTGACACAAAGTTCTCCGGAAACCTTTTCCTTTGTATTCCTTTGCTCCAAGTTGCTCTCAGGGGTTCAACACAAAGTCTAGAACACAAGATTGCTGTTTACAAATTCTGATCGATTATTAACCCGGAGGTTCTTCTCCTACTTATAGAATGTAGGAGGGAAAGTACAAATGGAAAACTCAAACTGATTTGAAACATAAACAAGTAATGATGACATTTGGCAATCATCCTCAACTATCTTTTCCTTAAGTGACACATGTATCACTTAACTAATAGAATGGTTCCACATGACTTTAAGTAATGGTTGCAAAACCAATAACTTAGAAGTTTTACAATTTCATCCGGGAACATAGAAAATAGAAGAAGAAAGAAATAGAATAAATCATGTCAGCTGTAACATTTATGTCCTCTTCTTGTTCTGATATCGGATATACTTGTCGAACATATAATTCAGCATCCCTCCATCTGTTTTAGCCACTGCTTCTTTCTCTGTCCTGAATTGCAGCAACCCTTCATTCAACACTTTGATGCACGCTTCCACATCTTCCAAACTCGGCCCAAACCTCGCAATGTCTGCCTGCAGCGCCACCAGTCTACTGATAGAATTCATCGTGAAAGGCTAGGTAGCTTTATCAATTCTCTTTTGTACCATCAGAAGAGAACCTTACAGGGAATTAGGCACCTTAGTTGAGACGATCCGCACGTATGAAGTGACATTCCTGTCCATTATCTCTTCAGTGAAAGAAATGACACTGTCTTGTAAATCTGATGTTTTACTCTCAAGTGCCTGCATCCTCTTCAGCAAAACTCTGCAGATCTCCAAACGGAAAGATACTGCAAACTCTAGCTGCTTTCCCTTCTCGACTGATCCATCCGGTACAATTTGTTCCGCAATCAATACATCTCCCGACAGCTTGTTGATCTCGGCCAAAATACTCAGGTTACTCTCTGCAACTGTATTCATGCCTTCTATGTTTGCCATCAGTTGCTTTAGTTGATTTGCTGCATCGTTCATAACCTTTAGGCGGGCTGACACTTTCCCAAGTTGTACACAAGCTTGACAAATAATCAAATCCTTCCATTCGTCAATGGCCTTTACTTGATTGCTTGCATCTTCCATTTCCTGCATAAGATGATCACTCACCTGCTCTGAAATGGGCTGAATGGAAGGTTTAGCAACCTTGGCTATGATCTCATATAATTGAGATACTTGCTTTTGCAGCTCTTCTTTCTCCGCCTTTTCACTGTCAAGCCTAAAGAATAAAGCATCCATCAATGTCTGCGTGTCCTGCTTCAATCCTTCAGTGGTGACTTGATCGAGTGGTACTTTGGTCACTGTCACATCTTCCGCCGCGAGCTCCTCCTCTATCTTTACTTCTGCCGGAATTGATATCTCAGCAAACTTCTCTCCCGAATCCTTGATGATCAACCTAGAAGTTGCTTTGGCAACTTTAGGCCTTTTGTCTCTTCCGCCCAGATTCTGGAGTAGCTTCAAGTCATGCTCCTCTAATTTCATCTCCATTCTCGCTTCTGGAACCAACTGCGAAGCCAACCATTCCGAGAAGTTACTTCTCGGAGAATGAGAAGTCGCTGAGTGTACTACCATCTTCCGCTCTGCATCCTCTCCGTCAGAAAGTGCCACAGTGTTATGGCTGCCATCTTCTGAGTCATCCAAGGACAAAGCCCTTTCGAATTCCGCCATCTGCAGCTTCAACGTATCCTCTGGAACAGGTGCTGAACGAAGTGGCTGAGGGGAGAAGATGAATGTCGCTGGATTCAGTGGAGGCATGGAAACATCCTGCTGCTGCGGTGCAATAGTTGGTGAAGTATTGAGTACTGGAGAAACCGGAGTTAAAAGTCATGGTCGTAGAAGTGATCCTCTCCTTGGATTGAGATCTTCTATGCACTTTCAACTTGTCGACTTTCCTGCTGCTTTCTCCTTTGTGCTTTCGCTTGAGGGAATCTCTTGCGCCGAAGTTGCCAATGACTTGATTCATCAATGCTTCATCAAGGCAATATCCCTTCGTCAGCAACCAGTTGGAAGTATTCACCAACACAGCTCCCGACCTTTCTTCAATTGTGTTGTAGCCTCCTATGTTATTCTGTAGTATGGCTTTATCTCCTCCCATTTGATGGTAAGTGTCAAGTACCACATTCCCATCATCTTAAAGATCTGCAGGTATCCACGCTAGTCCAAAGTTGAACACTTGATTTGCTGATAGCCTGCTGAAATCTCTCTTTCTAACCTCGTACTCACTTTTGCACTTCATCCAAAAATCTTCTAATGAAGGCACATGTGCGTACTCCTGGGAGATTGTCTTCCTGGTTACTCCAAATGGATCAAAGTTTAGCCGTGCAGGGAAGAACTCTTGCTCATACTCGGATAACATTTGCGCTTCCATCCCCCGAGCTCTATGAATGCTAATGCAGCTGTAATATCCCACAGTGATTGGGAAGAAGCCTGTAGACTTGTGCAGCTTAGACTGAAGGTCGTGTAACTCCACAAGTTGCCTGCTCAGCTCCATGGCGATCAATCTATCATTCGGATACCTGGGCATCTTTATTTGTTCTCCAGAAAAGCCCGTAACCCTGAGGTATGTGAAATCTGCAAATTGAATGAATAGATTGTCAATCTTGGACACAGTTTCCCACGCTTCCTTGCTTACCCTGTTGGCCTTCAAGTCTTTGTCTAGCCTGCAGATGAAATCGTAGAAGAAGTCATCGTTGATCACTTTGAAGTCTTTCTCGCATGTAGGTGCAGTAAGCTGCGGGTAGCACTCAAAAATGGGGTCCTTGGAAAGAACACCACTTCTCTCCATCTTGGAAAAGACGCCTTGTGAAGCTGTAGCATACACCAAGTATGAAGTCATCTTGAAGCTGAAAGTACGCTTCACGATCCGGAGTTGCTCACCGATGTTGTTGCTAATAATTTCCGACCAATTGATTATAGAATCAACCTTGTTGATTTCAATGGTCCTGATGAAAGCATACATCCATGTACGGAAAGTGTAAGCATTCGCTTCGCCATTCATCTTGCATAGCAATTTGACGACATCATCTACCTCCTGCACCAAATTGGACCGTGGAAGAGTTCTCGGGAACTTTGAAGGAGATCTAGGCTTCTTCATGTATCGGCTATTCATTATGCTCACGCAATCAGCTCTATGCTTCTCCCATCTACTATCAACATCCTGAATGCTAATAGAAGTCACCACCTTTCGCACTAGAATCTTCAAACAATAATTGATGAACTCTGCGTCCAAACGAATTATTGTCTTTCCCGAAGCATCACGCACTGATCTGGATGAAGGATGATAAGATCTAGCACACTCCATCACGAACTCTGGCAATTGGGCTGTACATGGAAAAGTTGCAGCTCGGATAATTCCACTGCTTTTAACCGCACGCATGAGTGAAGTCTTTCCTGCTCTAGATTTGTCTATCAATTTAGCAAGAGGTTTTGAGCCTAGATCTGTGTCTTTAGTATCTACAAATTTAGAAGCGATGCATGACTCTGTTGTGCTTTCTTTTTCATCTTTCTTCGCCATAGCTTTGTCTATCTTCGTCTGAATAATTTTTTTTCTTCTTACTTGGCCAGATTTCTTCAATACTGGTGCAGATCTGGACAATTATTGAGATTTGGAGGATATATGCAATGTATTGGACATTGATAAAAGCTCAATTTCCTTTGTAAAACACCTGTAATGAATTCCTGCAATTTATTCAGACAAAAATGGCCACCGGAGCATGAATAGTGAATTTTAATTGTAAAATTCTGCACTTTTCAAGCCTGCTGCCCCCAAAAAATGGTGTTTAATTTGCACATAAAGAGAGTATGAATCCTTTCAACAACACCTGAGCTCCTGTAACACCTGTGCAAACAATTATGCAGACAAAAATCAACCTCCTTCAAAACATGCACCAAATTTGGAAGCTTTTAGCCTTGTTTCCACCTTGCCTGAGCAAAATCCTTCTTCAAATGGGGTCACACTTTTCCTCTTGGCTGCAATTCTTTACCTGTGAATCAAATAATTCACCCATGTGGCTGCCCATGCTTATATAACTTTCACAATTCTATAATTAATAATTGCCCTAATAATTAAAGGCAATTAATTAATTAAAACTAATGCTCTTCTCTTTTAAAAATAGCATGTTTAAGGACAACCATCCAATAAATTAAATTAATCCAATTTAATCCTTCACACATCACTTCACTCAAGCTTCACAGTGTGCTTTGACCATAGCCACTGAAAATAGGAATTAATATAATCATTTAATACTTTAAAAAGTATTAATTCCTTCTCAAATGGGGCTGCACTTTTCGAGAGGAAGAGGGCAGCCATTAAATAAATTAAATTTAATGCTTTTAGAATTCTATTTCCAATTGATTTATTTCCCCTTTGACTTTTGTTGACTTTTCCTCCAAGCCTGAGTGCGCACTTTTTGGGTGAATAGAATAATTAACAAATATTTATTTCAATGCATTATTATTCACCCAAGGTGGGTCGCACTTTTTTGTATAATAGTAATTCTATTTTTAAGAATTTTTCTGACAATGGGATTTTTTTCCCCTGCAAGGCAGGCACCTGGAAATCCCATGATCCACTTAAGTGATTTGACTTTGACAATGGGATTATTTACCCCGCAAGGTAGGTACACTAAATTCCCGCCTGCCTGCGGCCTCTAACTTTTTCCACTTGCAGCTTAAATGAATTTTCTATCACGGGAAAAAGTCACCCTGCAAGGCAGGCAATAGATTTCCCACCTGCCTGTTGCTTCTATTTTTCCCACTATAGCTTAAGTGAATTTTATAACACGGGAAAAAGTACCTTGCTAGGCAGGTATAAAATTCCCATCATGCCTGCGGCTTCTATTTTTCCCATTGTAGCTTAAATCCTTTGTTTTCCAAAAATGCATCCATCTCCGTAGGGGCTTTTCTGTGCACGACTTCGCTTTTTCCCAGTGATCCAGACCTCCGATGGCGACTTCCTCCGGGCATAATGTGTGTATATGTTTTCCAGCTGCTCTAGGCCAAAAATCGGGCTTACCCGGCAAAGGAATTGTTTCCAGAGAAATTTCACAGAAAATGAAACGGGACACCACAAAAAAACGAAAAAATGCCAAAAGTTACAAATAAAGCCACAAATAAAGTCCAAAACTTATTCCAAGTTAAAACCCTTCTGGCACATAGGGAATAATGACATATTCGCTCATAATAGAGTTAAAACGGAGTGCAAATAGCCTCATACGGGGCTCAAAATAATTAAATACAAATTTCCCGCAGACAAATCCCGACGACAGAATATAACAACTTTGGGCATACTGGGTATTTGGCGAAAAAGGCTAATATGGCTCTTTGGGGTTATCTTGACGCAATACAAGAACTTTCAGGCAATAAAAATACAAAACGACCCATTATTTTAAAAGTACGAAAATTTTTCAGATAGGGTAGTCACATATTTCAGGGTGAAATCTGAGTGACACTAGATGTCCCCACTTTTTTATGGATATAAGGGGATGTCCCATCCTTGAGATGTCTGGGATGTCTTTGAGGCCCTCAAGGACCTGTGATTTTCAATGGATCACATCTAGGAATCAATGTTGCAAAGCTGCTACCTTCCATTGAAATATGGCGCTAAATTAGATAGTGTATGGGACTGATACTGCATACAAGGTTAGGCAACATTGTTGGGCTCACAAAGCCATTGACCATGCAAATCTCAATCTTTGAATGTGAGACACCCTATGGAATGGCTGAAAGTTAGCATGGTTCCCGTTCATGCTGAAACCTAGGGTCTACCAACCTCATGGGATCATTGAAACTCCCTTAAAATGGTGCAAACTGTCCCATCTTGTTTTCACTAGACTGAAATCATCACAACCAGCAATATATAGATGGTGTAACAACTGTAAAAATGATGCAAACCCGTCCAAGCATTACACGTGCAAGTATGGATCAATGTAGAAGTGGTGGGAAACCATGACATATCCTGAAAACTCTCCATTACATAATGATGCACAATTTGAAAAGTATTCCTTTCCATGACTGGATATCCCTGCAAATCCAGCTTGTATGAGTGCAAATTAAGTAATGCGGTGGCTGATAATGGCACAATGACTTGCTGAGGTGTTGCAAATGGGCATATCAAGCTAAGTATCACCATCTTGATTAAATTTGCTAGATTAAATTCGTTGAAAAAAATCAACAATAAAATTCGTGATTCTAAAATGGTCGCACTATAAGTTAATCACTACATTTAGCATTAAATATATAAAAACTGAAGATAATCTTCACATTTCATGAAATATGACATTAGATAATGATGCACTGCATACAATATTTATATGCATATACATGATAGGAGCTTGGGAACTTTATTGTGATATGGATTTTATAGGCATGATACTTGCTGAGGTATAACAAATTGAATATAATAACGAAATGGGTCTGATTTTAAAAACCTAAAAATTCCTTTGCTATCAACTTTATAGTATAAAAAAGTATAAAATACTATATATATAAAACTATGTATTACAATAGGTAATTTCCCATATATTAGGAGTATATGGTTATTGAATAAAAAACTAAACGGTATACTAACCCAATGGATTTGTAAAAGCTAAAACTTTAGCTAAAAGTTCAAAACTACTTGCTATAAAACTGAAACCTAGATGCAATGAGTGGTAAAACGTAAAACATTTAAGATCACGAGGGATGAGCTCTTATGAATGACTTATAATAATAAAACTAAAACATTAATCAAAGTTGATAAACCGCAAAATTAACAAAACTAAAACGATTCATAAAAAGTAAGACTTAATAAAATTATAAAACTAATGACTAAAACAGTAATATGGTTGTTTGGAACTATGTGTGTTTTATCCATTCTTTGGCCAAAGGTTGCGATGTTATCGGAATGGCATTCAAACAACACCCTGTGCATGGGCCAGATCTTATGGCGTCCCAAAGCAACGAGTAGCAACATTATCTACCCCACTCCCTATGGTGTGGCCATCACAATGGCGTCCAGAACAACATTGTAGTAACACCACCCCACTCCCTATGGTGGGCCATACAATGGCGTCCAAACTGGCATTCCTGATCACGAACACTCCAGACAATCTTACGAGCCCTGCCAACGATGATGTCCATTACAACTAGCTGTGAAATAATGGTGTCTTAGGACGCCAAATAACGCAACTGACCATGTGATTGATCAGGGCCGTGATTAAGTAGGGTTATATACCATAAAGTGTGACTTCGTAATCTGAGGCTTTTTGGATGAGTTGAAATTAATGTCTCTGGACTTGGACAAAAACGAATTTGTTTGTGTTGTTTTAGAAGTCTAGTGAATTTCAGATTTTTTCTTTTCATATTCGGCAAAGAATGCAACTTACTTAGTTTAATGACAACAACATCAAGGCTGAAAAACAAATTCGTTAGCTGCAATCTGAGTATGTTCCCTCTAACATTTGATGACTAGGAGTACTATCACCACTTCTGTTCTTCATGTTTTGTTGATGATCCTATATGCAAATACATGTTCCAAATAAAGAATCTTACATCCACCATGCTTATGCTGTGCTACTCTGATATGTCATGTGAACATTCTCCTTGAGGTCTTCTTGATGGTGCCTGTATTTCCAAAATAGGAAGGATATACCCAACCAATTCCTCAACTCTTGATGGGCACTCTTTAGTTTTAATGGCAATCTTCGGTAGTGTAAAATTAAACACCTGTGGTTTAAAGTTGATCCAAAGTAGACCAAATACCAGTTGCATGAGAATATATACTCACCCGAGCCCATATCCATAAATAAGTCACCTTGTGTCTACCCCAAGTGCTGACAAGTTTTTGTGCCTTCGTGATGCTTAAGTAAAATGGTATAAGCAACAGTATATTTTTAGCATCTCATATCCTTATGTGAATTGCTCTGTTCATACATGTCCAAGGATGAATTGGAACATGTATCATATGCTTGATTCCCAAGAACACCATATTATGCTGTCAGTTGGGGATAAAATCTTGAACATTAAAATGACACCCATTTTGCAGTTACCATCATTTAGGCATCAAACATCCCGTTGTGATTGATCCCGGTTAGGCGAGGCATCTATATTTTTCCTTGTTCCAAGTGTGGGGCTTAGCTCTAAGGAGTGATCTACGAATCGTAGAGCCATTATCCTTCACACTTTGTTAGAATGTAGAACATGCCCTACAGTATGATTCGGTTCAAATGAAGTTCCTTTCTATGGAAAATGCAAAAGATGAAGAATTCAATAGTGATATCAAAGCCTTTAGTCCTCTAATTGACCCTCAAAAGATCATCTGGTCTTCAGCATGGTGCAAGAATAATCTTCATGTTCTATACTGCAAGTTGTAGTAACTTGAGGCTCTATCCCCCCTTTAAGCATGTCCCTTCCATGATGACAAGAATCTTGCAAAGACAATTAGTTATAGTGACTGACAACAGATCTGAAATATTTTCATACCTTACGCTGCAATAAACAAAGCTCACCTTCTTTTGCCGAAAGAGAAATTGCTAATATTAGATCCTCCTCAACACCCCCAGTCTTTACAAAAGACTGGAAGAGACTACACCGGGAATCACGAGGATAACCATTGTAGCATATTCTCCTGCAAATGCATGAATCCACCCACTGTAGTTGCTTAAATCTGAACAGATTTCCTAATCAACTTGGCTCACCATTTGGAAGTTTAAAAGAATAAAAGCACTTCTAGATCTTTCTCTGTGCAGTTTTCTATTCCAAGAGGGTTTCTAGATCTACTTCTAGCATACTCAATAAGTGAAGCCCTTTCCACACTTGAAACTTCAGAATATCTTGTTGAGCTGTCAGTGCAATACATGTTAGAATTTTTAATAAAACATGGGTGGTCTAATAATATCGAAGGATCTTTACCTTCAACTACACACTGTGGGGTCCCTTATGTTCCTTGCTTAATGATTTCTTGTGGCTTATGACTCATGATTGTTCTTCAGTGCTTCTTGATTTCTTCCCTTAGCCTATTTCTTTGGTGAATTTTGATCTTATCCTCTTCCCTCATCACAATTATGGATACTCTATCGTTTTTGATTGATCACTAGATCAGTAAGTCCCTCAACTGTATTACATATGGCTTTAACATTCTTTGCACACTGAGTCAACAACTATTTTTAGCTAGCGTATGTGGCAACTAGATGAAACTTCAAAGCTTCAAACTAGCACACCCTAGTATGGATAATAAATGTTGGGAAATATTATCAGATCTCATATTCTCTCTCCAGAAGTGCATAATTGTCTACATTGAAGCTACTGCATTTTTTGCACTGATTCATTTAAAATGGACATTCTATAAGGAAGTCCTGATTGGCTATGCCCATTTCCAACTGAATAAGATTCTATGTTGCAGCACGATAAAGGATCACATACACATGACATGAACCTTTGACCATAGTTTCTAGAATTGTGACTTCCTCCTAGAAAAAGGACTTTTGATGTCATCTATGACCTTGAAAACTTTCAACAACCAGCTGATACTATCTTTCTGTAACAATGGTTTTGCTGCATGTATGGAAGATGCTTAGGCGACTGTTATTCTTGTAATCCTAGTGGATACTAACTTACAAGCTGTCTATAACTACTTAGTCACCACCTCTAATTGTCCGTAAGGTGTCTCAAAAGCTTGGGCTAAAAACCAAAGCTTTACAACAGCTAATCTCGGATGGAGTTACTGCCCATTGCATAGCCTCATAATGTGACTTTTCTTCCATGGGATAAATAGTTCTCCACTTAGTTGCCAAAATGCTGAGTCAGATGCTTCTTCTGATTTGTGAGCCGATGCTCATACTTCTTTCTCCCTTCTCTGTATTGAAGCTACGACGATCTCCCATATATTTTCCTCTTATTAAGGCCATTGTTATGTACACTATGTAGTGAAAATCACACAGGAAGTTAGCCCCTGATCCCAGTGACAAGCTAGCAAGATCACTGCTTTTCTTTAACCATTGCTCAATGTCCTTAACTGGTCGGTTAGCTCAAATTCACCAAATTGTTAACAATCAAATACTATTACCCAATTGATTTCTTTTATTGACTGCACTGAAGATCGTTGATGTACCGGCCCGTACAAGGTGAGAGCATACGGGAAACTAGGATGTGAAAGAAAATGGTAATGCAACTCTACTGGGTACGTACCCACAGGCCGTACGATGGGTACAGATCAATGCCAAATTGGCGGGTACATGGAATGCAGGGCTCTTGGCGGCTTTGCCATCCACATCATTATTGCTATATAAGTGCAAAAAAATAAAATAAAACTTGACGGCTTTGACTGAAATTGAACCTTGGAAAGTTCATGTGAGATTCAGTATTGCCAATAGGCTCCCAAGGGTCAAGAGAGATGAAAAGGAGTTCATTTGGTTGACTTACTATTTGGGGGCTTTCTTGTTGCTCTTCAAGGGTCCTTTATTCTTCAGTCAATTTGGAAGGCATGGGAATAAGTGAAGCACTTGGTGGTTGGGTAGATATCTTCTCTTCCTTTGACACTAGTTGCCAAGCCTACAAATCAATCACGTCGAATCTGAAATATAATGACAAGATCCTTGCCTTGACAAGAGGCTGCTCTGCCCTCCTTTCGTTTGAGAAAGGAATTAAAATATTTTATGACTTGTACAGATTTGGGAAGTGGATGGAATGGACACACCTTAAAGCTTTCTATAAGCTTCCTCAATCTCAGTTCAGAATGTATACAATGCTCAGATATGCTTTCACAGCTCCCTCTACTGGACTAATTATGGAGGATGAGAATGGCTTTTAGGATACCATGAGGAGGCTCAAAGGGCCCCCTCTCCAAGAGGGTACCTCCAAACAACTCTATGAAAAGATTTCCTTCTCCTCAAACCTTTTCCTGGACCTTAACAATAAGTGGAATGTTTGTGTGCCCATTAGTAGATGGACTCATAGATTTAATGTTCTGTGGTCTTCTTGTATTCAGTCAAAGAAATCTTGCTTTAGATGGATTCTTATTCATAATAAGCTTGATGTTGTCTTCTAATATTTTCTAGGTTGCTGAGACTATAAGCTTGTTGTTTTCTTTAAATTTTTATATATATTTATATTTTTTAATTTTAAAAAATATATTGTATGAACAGACCCGCAGCGTATCGTACCAGGGGGTTTTAAATTTTTTTCCGTTTCACCGTACCGAACCCGTACCTGTATCCTGGCAGTCTAGCTTTTATAGCTCGATATGTGGATAATTTATTAATTTTTTGGAGCCTCTGAATAAAGCAAGCTTTAAGAAAAGAAATCTTAAGAATGTGCGACAGTTTTTGTGTTGTGAAATATCAGTTTGCCCTTTTTTTCTGCCGAACCTGTTAACAGCTAAGCATAAAGAGATGGGCCTGTTCCTTTTTGATGAAAAAGATCTATGCACAAGGGTTGATCTTATATAGGGACAAAATTTCAATACAATGAGGAAACCTGCAAAATTGAAGGGCTATTTTTACCGAGTTTGTGGCACACTTGATATCCAACTTATGTGCTCACAAAGTAAATCATTGGCATATGGCATACCACTAGCATACAATCATCCCTCATGCATATGGTTACATTGATAGTTTACTGTACTTTCAACAGACTAGCATATGATCATCCCTCGTGCATATGATGAAAATGATAGTTCAATGTACTTTCAACAGTGAACTGGGAAAATATGTTAAAATGCTAAATGGTACATCTATGTGTGTTGATAGTTCATTATGTTGATAATTTGATAAAATTTTAGGCCTTTGAATAAAACAAGCTTTGAGAAAAGAAATCTTTCGACCCATGTCTGTATTTTGGTGTATGAATGTACAACAGGGCTTTGAGCAGTAAAATATATCAGTTTGTCCTTTTTTCTGCTGAACCTGCTGAGAGCTAAGCATTGTGAGATGGGCTTGTTCCCTTCTTCATAAAAACTAAACATGCTCATGGGTGTACTTTGATATAGGGACAAAGTTCCAATATAATGAGGCAACCTGCAAAATTTGAAGGGCTTTTTTTTTGTTGGATTTGTGCAAAATTCAATATCCGAACTAATGTGGTTGCAAGGGAAATCCTTGGTATAAGGCATACTACTAGCATATGATCATTCCTCGTGGATATGATGAAAAGGACAGGTCACTGTCCTTTCAACACTGAAATTGGGAAATATGTTAAACCAGTAAATGATAAATCTCTGTGTTGATGTAGTAAATAAATATTTTGCAACAATATCATACAATATGTGCAGACGATGCTGACGATATATTAAAGTTATTTGTTAAAACTTAATGTACATAGTTAAACACATATAACTTCCCATCTGATTATGTAACTTCTTAAAGTGTAATAAAAGACACACACGAGTATGCCGGTGTGTTGTGTGCCTTCCGTTCTCTTCATTCTCTCTCATACTTAATAACATTGGTGAGAAAGTGTTCAGGGAAGCGCTAGTAGGGTATTGACGTAAAAGAAACCTAATGTTCGGGGAAGCCCTAGTAGGGTACGACCTGCAAAGCTAAAGAGGTTTTAAAGATGAAGGCAGAGGCAGACTTGTAAGTGCAGAGGCATGAGAAAGTGCAGCTTTGAGGGTGTGAGAGTGCAGACAATCACAAATAAAAAGAATGAGTTGCAGAATGAACATGAAGGTATAGTCGTGTTTTTGAAATCAGAAATCTAATTTTTTACAGAAGAACAGGCTAGAAGGAGCAACCATCTAATTTTTGAAATCCATGACTTGCTACAATATTGTAGACTGAACAGAGACTAGACACGATTTTTCCCTACCAGAAGAAACATGAAATCATTTGCAGAGAATACAGATTAGAATGCGCAAGGGCACGAGAAGGAACGAATGTGCAGAGCTTAATCTTGCAAGAATACGTTCATGAAGCTACATAAATCTAAGGTTGAGCTTTGATATTTATGGTATATGAACAGTTTTGCCGGATGATTTTGCAGATAGTATAATTGTGATTTTCTCAAAGTTTGAATTTGTTGGCCACTAGCCTTGACTATATCTCTGTGTGTTCATAATTGAAGTGATTTAGTCAGTAAGCACATGGAAATGGTTGTTCAATTTACACTCTGTTTGTGACCTGTGCCATTTGGTATCAAAGATGGTTGGAAGTCCAATTTGTGAGTGTATACCTAGCCTACACAGGGTTGAGATCAAAGATCGTAGCAGTAGGTTCTGTTTGACCTAAACTGTCAAGATGCTTCCCAGAAGTGTAGATGGAAGCGGTAGAATAGGATCTGCCAATGTGCTAGGGAGACTTGATAAGGTATTAGACTTGCTGAGAACTATGCAAGCATGATTGGAGGCTGTTGAAGAAGATAGAAGAAGGGGTTTTGCACCAAGGGGGGATGTGAGTGATGATGAAGAAGAGCTAAGAATAGAGGAAGAAGAACCAGATCAGGAAAATGAGCATCTATTCAATGCTGGTGAAGATAAATTCATTAGAGCCATCTCAGAGATTGGAAGAGGAACCAAGATGGAAGTTCCAAGCTTCTCAGGAACATTTAACCCTGAGTTGATTGGTTGGATTACATAGATGGAAGGATGCTTTGAGCTTGACAAGGTGGGCGATCCAAGGAAAGTAAATGTAGTTGATACCAAGTTAAAAGGTCATACACATCTATGGTTGAAGGAAATAAAAACCAAGGGGAATAGAATAGGAAAAAGGAACAAATCAATGGGATAAAATGGTTGCCAATTTGAGAGGCAGATTTCTGCTTGTTGATTATTAGTTCAAATTTTTGAGTAAGCTACTAAACTTGAGGCAAAGAGAGTTTAGTGTGAAAGATTAGAGCGAGGAATTCTACAACATAATCATACGGTCTGGTCATGATGAGGCAGACCAAGAGAATGTTACAAGATATATAAATAGGCTAAGAGTGAACATACGCGATTGCATACCATGGAGGTTGCTTATCGATTTGTATTGAAAGCTGAAGAAAAGTTGTCAAGGAGGCAACAAAATACAAGAAGAGGTAAAGTTAGATTCTCAATAGGACAAGGTCAATCAAATGCCAGAAGAAGACATCATACTAACGATGGAGAAGCTAGTATTTCTAACGATTACAATCATGCACCAAGAGGAAGACCATACTCTTCAAGAGGAAGACCATTCTCTTCAAGAGGAAGAGAACAATATGGTAGAGGAAGAGTATTCTTGGGTATGTGCTTCGAATGTGGACAATCTGGTCATTGAGCTTATCAGTGCATGCAAGCACAAAACAAGAACACTAGGAGAAATGAGGCCATCACTCGTATTGTTTAAGTACATGAATAATCTGTTGCATCACTTGATCATACAAAAGAACCATAACAAGGAGAAGCTCTCATGATGAAGAGAGTATTGCTATAACCCGAAAAGGAAGAAAATGAACTATTACATAGGAAGAATCTTTTGTGAACCATTTGAAAATTGGGGGGTAAGTGCTGCAAATTCATTATTGTAGTGGTAGTATGAATAATTTGGTGTCTAATGAAATGGTGAATAAGCTATGGTTAAAAAGAGTTATAAGTCCAAATCCATATAAGGCGCCATGGTTGCAAAAAGGGCATCAAATTTTGGTAATTGAAATATATTTGGTTAATTTTTCAGATTGGATCATACAAAGATGAATATGGTATGATATTATGACCATGGTGTATATCATGTGTTGTTGGGTAGACCGTGGCAATTTGATTTAGAGGCCATACATGATAGTAGGTAAAATACCTACACACTTGAGAAGAAAGGAAAGAAGTATATCTTGAACGCATTAAAAGAAAAAGATGAGGAAGTGAACAACAACCCAAATTTTTAATTGTTTCTAGAAAACAATTTTTGAAAGTGGTAAAGATAGAGAAAGCATGCTTTGCCTTGATTCCCAAACCCATGCAAGTTGGGACAATAGATAAGGCAAGTGAAATGCCAAGTGAAGAATTCATTGGATACATAGTTTACATACTTGACGAGTACTCACCACTATTTTTACCATCCGAGTAAACTTCTGGAAAACTCTTGAGTAATCACCACTTTAACTTGCCTAAAAATCGGCAATTTTAATTTGCAAACATGCTAGATGTGGCTAGGATGCGGAACACGATTGGGACGTAGGAAAAACGCTCCAAAAACACTTTTTTGTCTTTTAAAATCCCCAAACCTCCATGCTTTGTAAGCACATAATTATTGAGCATTTTTTGACTGATTTGAAGGGATTTTATAGCGAATTCTAAGCGTAGATTTGAAGAATTTCATTTGGAGATTAGCTAATTTTAAATTTTATCCCCTTCTTTTCAAGCACGTAAAGTTTTTCTATTTTGTTAAAATTAAGTTCCCAAACATGAATTGCAAATTCGCATTCTTTCCATTTAATTTTGATTAATTTTAATTGTGATTTATGCTAGTTTATCATCATTAATGAGAGAAATCGTTGGAATGTATTTTTTAAATGTTGCTTTTTCAATTATTTTGGTCTTTATTCTTGTTTGTAGGGTTTACACTTACAAATTTACATATAATTTTCTTGTACTTAAATTAAAATTAGTTTTTCAAAATTTTAACAATTAAATTACAAATTGAAAGTTTTTAATGCTTTTTTACTTTTTATATTTTATTGTGTTGCAAGTTAGAACTTAGCATACAATTGGCATCCAGCTCCACATTGGGTTCAATATCAACAGCTGGAAGTGTTCCTACTAATGCTCCTATCGCCAATTGAAAGTATGTTGTACGTGGAGCGGTTAGAGGACTATGGTTTGCAACATCTTTGGAAGAGAGTTTCTGGAGGCATCAATCGCCTCAAGTGCCATCTTGCATGCATTGTTTGCCACAACATCACGGCATGTTCCACTGCTACGGAAGAGGCACACCAAGAGATGAGGGCAGAACTTGAATTGTTGGATGAGAAGAAACCGGAGAGGGCAAATATGCAAGCAACCATGTAAGAAGCCATCATACTTGAAATGGTAACAAAAACATAGAGATGCGAAAATGATTGCGGGCTCTAGTCGCGGTCCACGGATACGAGACACATTTGCTTTATTAATTACGAGCAAAGGCCAAATACATAGTTATTTTGTATTTAGAAATATACTTGGGACACAACTTTCGCTATAAGGTACAAGTTGGAACAAGGAGATGCATAAGAAGATAAGGTGTGTGCAAATTTATGGTATTACAACCTTCCTTTCAATGTGGCGAAGAACTTGTACTAGGAGTATTTTGTGACGATAATAACAATTGCAGGGAAATGGTACAAGGCATCCTTTGCAAAAGACACAATTGAGAGGTTGCTTCAGGGTGTAGTTGTAGAGGAAAAGTCAACTGTGGAAGATTAAAATAAGCAGTGACAGAAGTTTGGATGCACTTGTTGGTGCTCAATCTAATCTTGCCCTGTTTGTTCAAAAAACATCTCAGTCTGCATGGTTTGAAAGTATTTTCTGTCTCCTTGTATGAATTTGTGGAAGCTTTCTCCTTCATTTGGTTGCCATGGTCAGTCCTTTCCTTTGGTCGAGGATCACATTGAGTCCAGATTTTACTTACCGTTTCTCTGTCCATGAGAAAGAATTTGTAATTTGAGCGTGAATTTAGGGTTTCCCCTTATGTTTTTCCACAGTCATGTTTTCCTTGTCAATTTTTGTCCCAATATCCGTGGAAATGTGGTCCTTTCTAATTGGATGCGGCTCGGCGGGTCGTTTTGGTGAAAATTGCCACTTTTGTCACATTTACAAAAAATACCAAATTGGCCCCGCGGCCCCAATAGCATATAATTGGCTAATCAAAAAACATGAAGCGGTAGGGCAAAAGTCTTACTTTGACCCCGAAGAAGGACATGTGGTAGTTTTTCAAGTTACAAGCGGGGAAGCGGGTCGGCGGAACATTTTGAAGTTTTTTACCTCTTTGTACGAGGGAGCAAAGTTATGAAATAACCCGCAACTCCGCTGAGGCCCACATCAAAAGTTAGAAGCAGAAAGGCGGGTTGCTGGGGCCTTTTGAAACTCTAAGGCCCGCTTCAAACTCAAAGCTTGGACATGTGGAGGGCCGACGCTCATTTGAGGATCTGCCTTTGGGTCCTACCATAGCAGTTGCGCCAAGGAGACATGTGAAGGCTTCCGTTGGCTCCTTGGTGTCACCCAGATTTCACCCTGAAATCTGCGACTACCCTTTCCGAAATTTTTTCGTACTTTTAAAATAATGGGTCGTTTTGTGTTTTTATTGCCTGAAAGTTCTTGTATTGCATGAAGATAATCCCAAAGATCCATATTAGCCTTTTTCGCCAAATATCCAGATGCTCAAAGTTGTTATATTTTGTCGTCGGGATTTGTTTGCGGGAAATTTGTATTATTTAGTTTGAGCCCCGTATGAGGCTATTTTCGCTCCGTTTTAACTCTGTTATGATCGAATATGTTATTACTCTTATGTACCAGAAGGGTTTTAACTTGGAATAAGTTTTGGGCTTTATTTGTGACTTTGGGCAATTTTTCGTGTTTTTGTGTTGTCCCGTTTCGTTTTCTGTGAAATTTCTCTAGAACAATTCCTTTGCCGGGTAAGCCCGATTTTTGGTTTGGAGCAGCTGGAAAACATATACGCACATTATGACCGGAGGAAGTCGCCATCAGAGATCTGGATCACTGGGAAAAAGCGAAGTCGTGCACAGAAAAGCCCCTGCGGGAATGGACACATTTTTGGAAAACAAAGGATTTAAGCTGCAATGGAAAAAATGGAAGCCGCAGGCAGGGTGAGAATTTTATATCTGCCTAGCAGGGTACTTTTTCCCGTGTTATAAAATTCACTTAAGCTGCAGTGGAAAAGTTAGAGGCCACAGGCAGGCGGGAATTTATTACTTGCCTTGCAGGGTGAAAATTCCCATGATAAAGTAAAAGGAAAGTGACTTAAGTGAAATCATGGGATTTTAGTGCCTGCCTTGCAGGGTAAATAATCCCATTGTCAAAGTCAAATCACTTAAGTGGATCATGGGATTTGGTGCCTGCCTTGCAAGGTAAAGAATCCCATTGTGGAAAAATTCTTAAAAATAGAATTATATGTGCAAAAAAGTGCGCCCCCTTTGGTGAGATGATGGAAGACTTAAATTGATTATTTTAATTAATCTTTCCTCTCAAAAAGTGCTCCCAAGCTTGGAGGAAGTCAACAAGTTAAAGAGGAAATAAAAGAAAGGATTAAAAAGCATTAAATTTAATTTATTTAGTGGCTGCCTCTTTCCTCTCAAAAAGTGCGCCCCATTTGGAAGTTATTTAATGTTTTTAAAGGCATTAAAACATTAAATTAATTTCTATTTTCAGTGGCTATGGTCAAAGCACACTGTGAAGCTTAAGTAAAGTGATGTGTGAAGGATTAAATTGGATTAATTTAATTTATTTGATGGCTGTCCTTAAACATGCTATTTTTAAAAGAGAAAAACATGATTTTTAATTAATTAATTGCCTTTAATTGTTAGGGCAATTATTAATTATAGAATTGTGAAGGTTATATAAACATGAGCAGCCATATGGGTGAATTATTCAAATCATAGGTAAAGAATTGTAGCCAAGTGGAAAAGTGTGCCCCCATTAGAAGAAGGATTTTGCTCAGACAAGGTGACAACAAGGCTAAAAGCTTCCAGATTTGGCGCATGCTTTGAAGGAGGTTGATCTTTGTCTGCATAATTGTTTGCATAGGTGTTACAGGTGCTCAGGTGTTGTTGAAAGGATTCATGCTCCCTTTATGTGCAAATTAAACACCAATTTTTGGGGCAGCGGGCTTGAAAAGTGCAGATTTTTATAATTAAAATTCATTATTCATTTTCCGGTGGCCATTTTTGTCTGAATAAATTGCAGGAATTCAATACAGGTGCTTTACAAAGGAAAATGAGCTTTTATCAATGTCCAATACATTGCACATATCCTCCGAATTTAAAGAATTGTCCAGATTTGCACCAATTTTGAAGAAATCTGGCCAAGTAAGAAGAAAAAGAATTATTCAGACGAAGATTGACAAAGCCATGGCGAAGGGAGATGAAAAAGAAAGGACGATGGAGTCATGCATTGCTTCCAAACTTGCAGACATAGGAGACACAGATCTAGGCCCGGAACCTCTTGCCGATTTGATTGATAGATCCAGAGCGGGAAAGACTTCACTCATGCGTGCGGTTAAAAGCAGTGGAATTATCCGAGCTGCAACTTTTCCATGTACAGCCCAATTGCCAGAGTTCGTGGAATGTGCTAGATCTTATCATCCTTCATCCAGATCAGTGCGTGATGCTTCGGGAAAGACAATAATTCGTTTGGACGCAGAGTTCATCAATTATTGTTTGAAGATTCTAGTGCGAAAGGTGGTGACTTCTATTAGCATTCAGGATGCTGATAGTAGATGGGAGAAGCATAGAGCTGATTGCGTGAGCATAATGAATAGCCGATACATGAAGAAGCCTAGATCTCCTTCAAAGTTCCCGAGAACTCTTCCACGGTCCAATTTGGTGCAGGAGGTAGATGATGTCGTCAAATTGCTATGCAAGATGAATGGTGAAGCGAATGCTTACACTTTCCGTACATGGATGTATGCTTTCATCAGGACCATTGAAATCAACAAGGTTGATTCTATAATCAATTGGTCGGAAATTATTAGCAACAACATCGGTGAGCAACTCCGAAACGTATAGCGTACTTTCAGCTTCAAGATGACTTCATACTTGTATGCTGCAGCTTAACAAGGCGTCTTTTCCAAGCTGGACAGATGTGGTGTTCTTTCCACGGACCCCATTTTCGAGTGCTACCCACAGTTTACTGCACCTACATGCGAGAAAGACTTCAAAGTGATCAACGACGACTTCTTCTACGATTTCATCTGCAGGCTAGACAAAAACTTGAAGGCCAACAGGGTAAGCAAGGAAGCGTGGGAAACTGTGTCCAAGATTGACAATCTATTCATTCAATTTGCAGATTTCACATATCTCAGGGTTATGAGCTTTTCTGGAGAACCAATAAAGATGCCCAGGTATCCGAATGATAGATTGATCGCCATGGAGTTGAACAGACAAGTTGTGGAGATACACAACCTTCAGTTGAAACGACACGAGTCTACGGGTTTCTTCCCAATCACTGTGGGACATTATAGCTGCCAGAGCATTCATAAAGCCCGAGGATTGGAAGCGGAAATGTTATCTGAGTACGAGCAAGAGTTCTTCCCGGCACGGCTGAACTTCGATCCATTTGGAGTAGCCAGGAATACGATCTCCCAAGAGTACGCACATGTGCCTTCATTAGAGGATTTCTGGATGAAGTGCAAAAGTGAGTACGAGGTTAGAAAGAAGGATTTCAGCAGGCTATCAGCACGGCAAGTGTTCGACTTTGGATTAGCATGAATACCTGCGGATCTTAAAGATGATGGGAATGTGTTACTTGACACATACCATCAAATGGGAGGAGATAAAGCCATACTTCAGGATAACATAGGGGGCTGCCATACAATTAAGGAAAGGTCTGGCGCTATTTTGGTGAATACTTCAAACTGGTTGCTGACAAAGGGATACTGCCTTGATGAAACATTGATGAATCAAATCATGGGCAACTTCGGCACAGGAGATTCCTTCAAGAGGAAGCACGTAGGAGAAAGTAGCAGAAGGCCCGAGAAGATGAAAGTGCACAGAAGGTCTCAATCAAAAGAGAAGATCACTTCCATGGCAATGACATTAGTTCCGACCTCTCCAACATCCAGTACTTCACTGACTGTTGCACCTCAGCAAGATGTTTCCATGCCTCCACTGAATCCGGCAACATTCATCTTCTCTCCTCAGCGTCTCTGTTCAACACTTATCCTAGAAGAGACGTTGAAGCTGCAGATGGCAGAGTTCGAGAGGGCTTTGTCCTTGGATGATTCAGAAGATGACAACCATAACACTGTAGTAGTTTCTGATGGAGAGGAAACAGAATGGGAGATACTAGTACACTCAGCAACTTCTCATTCTCCGAGAAGTAATTTCTCAGAATGGTTGACTTCGCAGTTGGTTCCAGAAGCTAGAGTGGAAATGAACTTGGAGGAACACGACTTGCAACTACTCCAGAGTCTAGGCGGAAAAAACAGAAAACCTAAAGTTGTTAAGGTAACTTTAAGGTTGATCATCGAGGAGTCGGGGCAGAAGTTTGCTGAGATGTCAGTTTCGGCGGAAGAAAAGAAAGAGGATGAGCTCACGACAGAAGACATAACAGTAACCAAAGTACCCATCGGTCAAGCCACCACAGAAGGATTGAAGCAGGATACATAGACATTGATAGATGCTCTATTCCTTAGGCTTGACAGAGAAAAGGCGGAGAAAGAACTTCAGAAGTAGGTATCTCAGTTGTGTGAGATCATAGCCAAGGTTGCTAAATCTTCCACTCAGCCCATTTCAGCTCAAGAGCAGGTGAGTGATCATCTGATGCAGGAGATGGAAGATGCAAGCAATCAGGTGAAAGCTATCGACGAATGGAAGAATCTGATTATTCGTCAAACTTTTGTACAACTCGGAGAGGTGCCAGCCCGCCTGAAGGTTATGAATGATGCAACAGATCAGTTGAAGCAACTAGTGACAAGCATAGTAGATATGAACACAATTGTTGAGAGTAACTTGAGTACTTTGGCCGAAATCAATAAGCTGCCGGGAGAAGTGTTGGTTGCAGAACAGATTGTACCGGACGGATCAGTTGAGAAGGGGAAGCAGCTGGAGTTTGCAGTGTCTTTCCATTTGGAGATCTGCAGAGTTTTGCTGAAGAGGATGCAGGCACTTGAGAGTAAGAACATCAGTCTTTACCAGACAATATCATTGCTTTCACTGAGGAGGATAGTGGTCGGAAATGTTACTTCATACGTATGGATCATCTCAACTAGCAGAGTGCCTAATATCCCTGGAAGGGTCTCTTCTGATGGTACAAGGAGAGAATTGATGGAGCTACTAAGCCTTTCACGATGAATTCCATTAGCAGACTGGTGGCACTGCAGTCGGATATTGCAAGGTTCGGGCCGAGCTTAGAGGATGTGGAAGCATGTATCAAGGTGTTGAACGAAGGATTGTTGCAGTTCAGGACAGAAAAGGAAGCTGTGGCTAAGACAAATGGGAAGATGTTGAATTACATGTTCGACAAGTATATTTAGATATTAGAACAAAAAGAAGATATAAATGTTACAGCTGACATGATTTATTCTATTTATTTCTTCTATTTTCCACGTTCCCGGATGAAATTGTAAAACTTCTAAAGTTATTGGTATTGAAACCATTACTTTAAGTTATGTGGAACAATTCTATTAGTTAAGTGATACATGTGTCACTTAAGGAGAAGTTAGTGGAGGATGATTGCCAAATGTCATCTTTACTTCTTGTTTGTGTTTCAATTCAGTTTGAGTTTTCCATTTGTACTTTCCCTTCGACATTCTATAAGTAGAAGAAGAACCTCCGGGTTAATGAGTCGATCAGAATTTGTAAGCAGCAATTCTTGTGTTCCGGACTTTGTGCTTGAACCCTTGAGAGCAACTTGGAGCAAAGGAATACAAAGGAGCAGGTTTCCGGAGAACTTTGTGTCACGGTGTACTGTGTTTCTTGCTTTTGAATCTTAGATCTCTTAAATAAACTTTGTGTTATTTTAGATCTAGATCTAGAGTTGCCTTTGTTTTATAATTCTGTGTGTTCATATCTATTAAGTTTCTTCTATGTGCATGCAATTAGCTCTGCTATCTACTAATTGGGATGCACATCTTCCCCATTTCTTCTCTGTATTTCCTTTACTTCCTTCTTCTATAAAATATTTCCTTTCTTAAACAGCTGCTTACTTGCTGCAGAACTGTTCTTAGTTATGGTTCATGAACTAAGTTGTTAAAGTAAAACCCCTGATAGATAATAACACATTTTTATTGACAAATCTGACACGGGAGCCTCACCGGTTAAATGAGGGAGATTTATCTCATGACTACCTAGGTTTGATGCTATGCAGAAAATCTAGCCAACACTCCTCTTTATACTTCAACTTTTCAAGCAACTTTCTAAGGCGTGGGACACGTGGAGGGCCCGTGCCTGTTTGGGAACCTGCCCTTATACTTTACTTTTTAAGAAGCACTGAAGGAACACATAGAGGTTTCCGCTAGATCCTGCCCATACTTAGACTTTTCAGGATGGCCGAAGAAGGCTTGAGTGGACCCTAGGCAAATCAATGGAGCCTATCCGTTGGTCTTTAAACTCTTTCAACAACTTTGCCGGACTGTGACATGGTGAGCCCGCGCTTGTTTAGGGTCTCCGCTTTTCGGGCAAACCATATCAAAAGTGCTGCCTCATGAAACACGTGGAGGCTTCCGCTGGCTCCTTTTTGTACTGAGACTTTTTAAACGCCAAAAGACAATTTTCTTGGGCCCAGGACGCGTGGAAGGCCTGCGCTTGTTTGGGAACTTACCTCTGTACTTCACCTTTGCAGTTGTGCCAAGGAAACACGTGGAGACTTTTGCTGATTCCTCTTTCCACTTGGCCAACTTGGACTCACAGCACAGGTATGTGGAATAATTTGTGCGCGGATATTCATTTCTGAGAGGCATGAATGCAGGCATCCATGCGAGGGCACTCATTTCTCAAGGTGTTTCCTTGAGGGCAAAAAGGATTGCTTGTCAAATCCAGCTATACAGAGCCACCTGAAAATGATTAAAACTGAGATTTCTCGCATGACAAAATAAAAGATGATTAGGACTGTCAAAAGACTATGACGTGGCATCCCGGTCAGTGGATGAAGGTCTGAGAAACGTGATCAGTTCATGATTTGTCCACCTGGTACATCTTCCAATGGGTGTAAATTTGTTAAACATCACTTTCTGAGACAAGATTTGTAACAAGCCCACTAAGGATTCCTTGAATATTCTTCTTTTTTGGGGGGAAAGTTTGGGATGAGTGAGCGAGTGAATTGTATAAATGCAATGAGAATACTCTTGCAAATGGTCGGGGGTTGAATTCTTACGAATTTTTTTTAGAAAGCCCATGCTCATGGGAGAACATCTGAGAAACCTGTTAATCTCTTATGTTTTAGATTTGATCATGTCAAGTTGGTTGCAAGTGTATAGCCATTGACAAGCTCTGAGATTGTTTCAAGAAACCTTCCCCTGCTGATGAATCTAAGTCAACTTCGAATTAATCTGTGTTAATCTTGGGCAAATTTGTGTCTGCTTTTATTTCAGAATGTTTTTAAATGGTTTTGATGTTTCTGTTGCAATCTTGTGTTGAAATCCCTCCGAATCACACAAGATCTTGTCCTTGTGATAGTTTAGTGGCTTTTGTAATTTCATTATGAGAAGAGCCTTCATCCTTTAATGAGATAAACAATTTAAAATCACTTTACTGCCATTTTGTTGATAAAGATTGTCTGTAGGCCTTTGAGTGTATCTTAGGCGTGAGGAACCAGGGGTGCTTTAATATTTAATTGCAGTCTTTAGCTCGAGCCTTCGATGTTGAATTCTCAATGATTGTGTGAAACTGTGCAAATTTGGGCCTCCATTGATGCATACCTTTCTGGTTGAAGGAATATTTTAGCTATTCTGAAAACATTCTGAAGAATTTAGTTTTCCAATTGTTGTAAAGGTTCTCAAAGATATGGCAAAATCAAGTTTATCCTGCTTAACATTCCCATCAAAAATTATTCTATAAAAATTAATGAATCCTAGCCTTAAACTACCCTTGTCTTGCACTGTATGTCCACAAATGAACAAATTCTATTGCCAAAATATGCAGAAGCAAGCAGGTTTTAAGTCTTCTTTAGTCACCTAAAACCTCTTGTTCAGAAAATATCTCCATTCAGTTTAGAATTTACAACTCGTGAGAGTTCAATTGTGGTGTATTGATCATATTTTCTCACAGCTTCCATCTAAAAATTGTGCAAAGAAGGATCTCTTCATGTCCTTCACCAACAAAGGTTACAAAACGGTTGCTCTGACCCTGGTTGAAAGGCAAGACCTAAAGTAGTGAGGATAGATCAAATCCTTAATGAAGGTGCTATCCATTTCTCCAACGCCCGAGTGATAAAGAGCCAACTGAATCCCTTCCCCAGCTACAAAACGACTTATACCATGATTTGTTTGTCTCTGAGTATCATTGTTAAAGTAGTCTGTGATGCTGCTCTAAAATTTCCAAGGGATATGAATTGTTCAATTTGGATACCAACAACACCTATTTTTAAAATGGGTGGATGGATGGAAGAAACCGTTCATCAATTTTTCAGCGGCTTCAAATGATGAGATAGTATTTTTGAAGTCAGTTGATGTCTCTAACACAATAAAGAATGTAGAAAATTTGAGCATTATGTTGGAAGAGGTTTGTCTTAGAGGTGGGCATAAAAAATGTTGTGCAAGTTGTTATTGACAATGCAACAACATATGTGGCGACTGAGAGACTACATTAGGAGAGATATCCATCACTCTTTTAGACCCCTTGTGTGACTCATTGCCTTTATATTCTTTTGGAGGACAAACAAAATTGATTGGGTGAGACCGGTTATGGAAGATGTGAGAAACATAACAAAATGCATATATAATCACCTTTGAGTTCTCAACTTGATGAGAAAACACTTTAAAGGGAAAGAGCTTGCGCGAGCAGGTGTTGTAAGGTTTACAACTAACTTCCTAACGTTGCAAAGTATTTTTATTCTGTTGACATTGTTGAAGTAAATGTTTGTGAGTCAAGCATGGCTAGACTCACCATATTCAAAGAAAGACGATGGAGAGAGGACCGCAAAGAGTTTTTGATGATGTCTATGTGAAGAGAGATGTAGAGATCATCAAGGTTACTTTAAACATCACTTTAAATTTCAAGTCACTTCCAAAAATTTTCATTTTTATAATCTATTGTTATCTTACTTTATTTGTAGAGTTTGTAACTTTAAATTTTAATTTGTTTGCTAGGTGTTAATGAGGGTTTTGTGCTTGGTTGATGGGGAGCAAAACATAATGGGATACATGTATGAGGCTTTGGATAGGACCAAAGAGGCTATTCAAACCCATTATAGGGGGTATATAGCTAAATCTGGTCTTTTTTGGAGCTATTTGATTAGAGGTGGAACAATCAACTCCACTAACCTATTTATACAGTGGGGTACTATCTCAATTCCAAGTTTTTTTCCTTTGATGGCTTCATAAATGTTATCGAGGAGGTTATGAAGGGCTTCTCAACATTTATTGAAAGGATGACACCAAAGCTTGAAGTGGGGGATCTCATTATTTTAGAGTTGCAAAATTACAAACATGCTAGGCGGAGACTCCTTCCTTTAGCATTAGCTATCTGAGGGAGATCCACCCTGCCATCAAGTAAAATTAGATTGTTTACTTATATATTACAAGTTAGAAATTTACAATTATTAATTACTTACAAACTTTTGATTATTTTGTTTTAAGGTTTTTAGTGGGAAGATTGTGAAATATCCCTTGTGGGATACCACTAAAAAATGCACAAAATATTGAAAATTTGCAGCGAAATAAAATATTGATTTTTGCAGAAATTAACAGTTAGGGCAGCGAATTGATTTAAATCAATAACTCACAAAATACTTGTTCAAATCACTTGAAAATTTACGAAGAGCTTGCTAATATGATAACTAATGCAAGAAAATTATTTTTGGAATTTTTGGAATAATAAATTGCTGCCAAAAAATTACAGAATGCCTTAGGCTAAAGCAATAGTAAACTTCAAAAATTTATATCTTCTCACGTAGAATGCATGATAAAATTATCACAAATTTTGGAAATAAAATCTACTGAATCTTGAGAATGAAAACCCAACCTCCAGATCTGAAAATGGACACCTGAAAGCCCTAAAAAACACTGCTGCAAATCTGGAATTAAGTAGAGAAAACCCTAGAAAATAGATAAAAATCTGAATTTCTGGAAATAATATCACCAATGATATAGAAGAGATCCCAACCTCCAGATCTCAAAAATGGACATTTTTTGTGAAACCCTTCCAAAAATCGCTGCAAAATGCCAAAGTGGGTCGCTCCCCTTGGGAAGAGGCCAAAAACCCTCAAAAGTGTTTCCAAATATGACGCCAAAATCTGCTCTAATTGCTACCACAAATCAGATCTGAAATATCCCTTGATTTAGGGCTTCAAATATAGCCCCAAAAATCTTTCAAAACCCTTCTCTGACAATTCTGAAATTAATCTCTGAAAATCAGCGCTGAATCAACTCCAAAATGACAAGCTAGGGTGGATCTTTCACCCCCGAAGAATGCCCTTCTAGCTAGGAATGGATCTCTCACCACTGAAGCTTGAGATCTTGTGGGATCTTACTCCACAAACTAAATGATAGCAATCAACAGTTGCTCAATGAAAATCATAAGTGTGCATGCAAGAATGAGCTCTATCGCTCCCCCAAACCTTCTTTTATAACTTTTCATTACCTTTTTCCAAGTTGGGAGCTCCATGTAGGACTAAAAGTGACTTAAGTGACCCCAACGAAGAAATAAAATAATAAAGTATCATAAGTCACCCCCAACGAAGAAATAGAATAATAAAGTACTATGAGTTCCCCCTCAACGACAAAATATAACAATTGTTACCACCAAGTCGCCCAACTTAATGTCAATGACAAAATATAACAAAAAAAACAATGTGGTAATAAGTCAGCTATACCCAATAGTCTCTAGAGTCTTTAGCCCCTTGGGTATGACCAAGGCTAAGACTAAAATTTAGCCCTTAGGCTCTCAGTGAAGGAAGGGGGACATTACAGATTGGGGTGGAAATATCTCAAATATTTAAAAGTTAGCCTTCCAAATATTATTGCAACTGTGTTGTGTTGAGCGCACTTGGAGTTTGTTTGAGGCCATTCATACGAAGAAACATAACAAGTTGACTCAACAACACCTTAATGACCTAATTTTTGTGCAGTAGAATCTTCGGCTTCATATCAAAAAGGTGGACACATCGCATGAGCCAATTGATTTGAATGAGATTGATCCATACAATGATTGGACTGTGCAAGAAGAGATCTCCATGCTCACAAAGGATGAGATTACTGCTTTTGAGAGGAAAGCTATGAAGGGCGAAGCAGAAACATGAGAGATTGTGCAAAATGTATCAAATGAATTTTTAAAATGTTGGGGAAGTGTTTTCTATGAGATTTGAATAGAAATAGAGTACAACATTGCATCATCAAATACAATAACCAACTAATAAGTCTTATGAATTTATGATGATTGTCATTGAAAACTATTATCAGAAATTGCATATTTATGCAAGTTACATATTGCAATTATTTAGTATTTCCTCTTCCCCATTCTAGTGAAATATTGGAGAAAAGGTCTAGTGCCTCTACTAGTCCCCACTCTCAGTTGCGACTTCTTGCTTCTCGTAGAAGGCTGCGAGTGTGGCTCCACCCTAGTAGTAGATGGCAGTGACTCTTCTGCTGCATGTTCGACATCATCTCTAAAGATGTCGTCCAATCTAATCACCCTTGTTTATGTTTCACCCTCCATAGCTTCCCTCTCAAAAGCAACAATCTCATTTTCCATGAACATGCCGATCTCCTCTTCTTACACAATCCAATAGTATGGATCAATCTCATCCAAATCAATAGGCTCATGTGACAAGTCTTCCACATTTCTTGGGCGAAGCCAAGATTATATTGCATAAAAACTATGTCATTGAGTCAACTTGTTGAGTTTCTTTGTGTGATACATCTCAAATAAATTCTAGTTGCACTCACATTTAGAAGCACAACAAGGTTGAAATAATATTTGGAGGGCTATCTTTTGAAGATTTGAGATATTTCCACCCCAATCTTTCCACCAAGAACTTACAAACAAGATAATCAAAAGTCTGTAAGTAAATAATTGTAAACTTGTAATTTGTAACATATAAGTAAATATTCTAATTTTTGTTGCACGGTGGTAGGGTGGATCTCCTTCAGATAGCTAATGCTAACGGAAAAATCCTCCCCTAAAACTCTAAAATAATGATGCCCCTCATCTTAACCTCTGGTGTTAAATTATAGTGCATGTTAAGAGGTCCTCCATAACCTCCTTGTTAACATCTATGAAGCCATCAAAGAAGAAAAAATTGGGGTTGAGATAGACCCCGTTGCATGAATGGGTTAATGGAGTTGACTGTTCTGCCTCGTATCAATTAGCTCCCAAAAGGGACTAAATTTGACTATATCCCCCTATAATAGGTTTGGATGTCTCTTTGGTCATATCTATGGCCTCATAAATGTATTCCATTGGGTTATGCTCTCCATGAACCAAATACAAAATCCTCACCGACTTTGACACCTACAAACAAATTAAACTTTAAAGTTACAATTTTACCAAAATAGTAAATAACAAAACATATAAAAATGAAATAAAGGAATTGATTTGAAATCGAAATTGAAATTTGAAGTTACCTTGATGATCTCTGCAACTATTTTCGCAAAGACATCATAAAAATTTGATTTTGTGGTCCTCTCTCCATTGACTTTCTTTGAATATGGCGAGTCTAGTCATGATTGATCAACAAACATTTGCTTGACCTATGTCAACAAGTTATAAATACTTTGTGACATAAGAAAGATAGTTGCAAACCTTGTGACACCCGCTCACACAAGTTCTTTCCCCTTGGTGTGTTCTCTCATCAAGTTGAGAACGCAAGGGTGTTTATATATGTATTTTGTTATATTTCTCACATCTTCTACAATTGCTTTCATCCAATCAAGTTTTTCTATGCCCTCCAAATTAAGATGAAGGCAATGAGTCTCACAAGGGGTGGAAAAGAGTGATGGATGCCTCTCCTAAAGTAGTCTCCTAACCGCCACATATGGTACTGCATTGTTAGTGACAACTTACACAACATTTTTGATGCATACCTTAAAGAAAACCTCCTCCAACATAATGCCCAAATTTTATGCATTTTAACCATGTTAGAGGGCATCAATTGACTTTAGAAAAACCAACTCTCTATTTGAAGTTGTCAGAAAATTGATGAGGGTGTGGTTCCTTCCATCTATCCGCCCATTTGAAAGAATGGTGCATTCAAACTTCTTCCACTGGTTCTTTTGATCTTCCACAATTGACTTTGCCTTTACAACTACAACCTGTAGAAACTTCCCACTTAAATCTTTTAGAGAGGGTGCCTTGTACCCTTTCCCTGCAATTGTCATTGTCATCACCAAATACTCCTAGTACGGGCTCTTTGCCACATTGAAGGGGAGGCTGTAATACTAGAAATTTGCACATGCCTTATGTTCTTCCTTGTGCATATCCTTATTCTAGCTTGTACTTTACAACCAAGGTTGTGCTCCAGGTATGTTTCTAGGTACAAAATAATTACGTATTTGACTTTTGCTCGAAACGAATGTACCTTGTATCCGTGGACCACGACTAGAGCCCACAATCATTGCCTCGTCTCCCTCCCTTTCTATTGCTATTTCAGGTCTAATTGCTTCTTGTATGTTTGCTTGCACCCTTGTCCTCTTTAGTTCCTTCTCAGTTAACAATGCAACCACTACCCTCGTCTCTTGTTGTGCCTCTTCCATAGCAATGACACATGTCCTGACGTCGTGGAAAATAATGCACACAAGATTGTACTTGAGGCGATTGATGCCTCTAAAAATTTCTTCCCACAAAAATTGCAAACCACAATCCCCCCGATTGTTCCAAGAACAACATTCTTCCAAGCGGCACTACAGGTATTAGTGGGAACACTTATTGCTGCTGATGCTTAATGTGATGTAAAGCCAAATGCCATTGTATACTAAGTTCTAACTTGTAGCATGTTCAAATACAAAAGAAAATGAAAAATCATAAATTTGTAATTAAAGTGTTGATTTTTTTTGAAAGCATTTAATTCAACTACAAGAAAACCCTTTCTAATTATAATCGTAAACCCTCCAAACAAGAATAAAGCCAAAAAAATTAAAAAAAGAGCATTTAAAAATTACATTCCAACAATTTCGCTCATTAATGGTAGTAAATTAGCATAAATCACAATTATAGTTAATCGGAATTGAATGGAATGTTTGCAAATTCGCAAATCATGTTTGGGAGCTTAATTTTAATATCGAAAAACTTAACACTCTTGAAAAGAAGGGGCAAAAACAAAAACTAACCTCCAAATGAAATTATTCAAATCTGCTCATCAATTTTGTTATAAAAACCCTTCAAATCAGTCAAAGGATGCTGAATAGCCGCGTGCTTACAAAGTTTGGAGGTGTGGGGTTTCCTAATGACAAAAAACAATGTTTTTGGAATGTTCTTTTTGTGTAAAATCTCTGAGTTTTGGGCGAGTAAAAGCGGTGAGTACTCATGGGAAAAACTTGCGTGTAGGACTTGACAAGTTTTCTAGGAGTTTATTCGGCTTTTGAAAAAAGTGGTGAGTACTCGTTGACTTGGCAAGTACACATCGATTATGCCAACTATGTTTCTTGATGTGTTTTCATTTGTTGTAATGTGGAAGTTGAAGCCTAGGGACCTGTGGGGTAACATCAAAACTCCAACAAACTTCAAGGACCAAAGAGCCATTTGTTTTAGTCCGCAAAGAAGGCTCAAATTGAGCTTTTTTCGTATGGTGACGAAACTGCAGTTTCTGCAGGGGTGGTTATGAAACTATTGGTCTGCATTAAGTAGTGGTTTCTCTCATGAAGGTTGCATGGTAAGAGTAAATGGTCAACATCTTCTGGGTTTCTCATCTTGTGCATTTCAAGAACCTTGGAGCTGGAGAAGAGAGGAGTGAGATGGATGAAGTCCATTGGGGGGAACTAACTTGGCGAGGATCTTCATCCTGGACAAGAAATTAGTAGTAGAGAAAAATGGGAATCATCCTTAGATTTTGTATTTTATTCAACAACTCTGATGGTTTACTCTGGTTGCTAGAGTAAAATTAGCATTCGCTGGAAATTGGCATTGACTACATATGTGTTTGCATTCGTAATTGAAGTGTTTTAATCAGTAGCTGCATGGAAAACTAGAGAGCATGACCCCTTAAAGAGCATGGTATGATGAAAACCCTAGTTCTCTCTCTCCAACCACAATCCCAGTCTCAATGGCTGACTTCTGCAACATAAATACCTAGGTGAAAGGCCCTGCTTCACTTGTGCATAACTTCTATCGTTTGCCTCCCACCACTCAACACCCATCCAGTAGCTCCGCAGTCTTGTCTCAAGCTCTTAGCAAACGGTAAGGGGAGTAATCGAGTACACTGGATCATAGCCTCATCTCTTGACCAACCATCCCGCCATCCTTCTAATTCCCAAGGGGGCAGTGCTAATTCTTATAGGGATCCTTAAATCCAAGTGGAGAACCCTCCCTAGTTTCTGCCCTTGACACTAACTGTGAGCATCTAGGTGGGTAGAAAATTTGAGGAAAAAGGAATGCATAATCATTTTGTTGAAAGATGCATAACACAATTGGTCATTAGGTCAGTTGTATTCAATAGCGGCAGAATAAGATTGAGGTTCTTGATAAACATGCTGTGCATTTGGTCAACAATTTTCAGCCACAACAACATAGAATTGAGGTCATTGATGAACTTCTTTCTAGGCCTGCAAAAAGAAGACTGGCTGAGATTCTTCAAGAACAAGGAGGGTTTCAATCCAATCCAAAGAGGCAATTGGTTCAGGCTAAAAACTTGGTAGAGGCCACTATCCATCCAAGGATCTGATTGGGTGGTTCTAATCTACAGGCCCCAGGTCATGGTTCATTCTCCAAACTGGTAATTTCATCCATCAATGGAAGGAGGAAATAAAGTCCCTGTTAATAAAGCTTTCAAAGATTCTCAGGGGTCCCATCCAATCAATCATCAATGCTATTGCCTAGGGGCTATGCTTCCGAGCTCCAAAGTCTTTATGCTAAAGGACCATGTTTGGGTTCTGTTGTGGGATGAAACATTGGCGACCAGGGTTTGCAGCTGTCTGTACTGTCTTGCTGCTTCATTAATCTACAAAGCTCATAATTCAATATGGTTATATATAAAATTTGTTTTTAAAATGTGTGTCATAATTTGGTATGTGTCAAAGCTTTGCAGTGTGTTTGAACTTTCCAACCTAAAGAAATTGTTGTGTACCTATCCATCTTAGATGGAATGTAAGACACCTAATAATATCTAAGAGAGAAATTAAAGAAAGCTGGTAGGATAGGGAAAGCTTAGATGGTAATAGCAGTGTTTTCAGTTATTTAATGCAAGTTTATTGGCAATGTTTGCTATGTTTTGCGTTGATAGTAGTTATGTTGCTGTAATTAGTCCATTTCAAGGGTCTTAGCAGTCTAGTTAGTTATTTAATGCAAGTTTGTAGGCAATGTTTGCTATGTTTTGTTTTGATAGCAGTTATGTTGCTGTAAATATTCTATTTCAAGGATCTTTGAAGGTGGTTTTTTTTCGCCAAGATTTATTTGTAGTGAACTACTTGATTAATCCTATGGGCGGGGAAGAGAGGAGGGAGACCGATCAATTCCATTGGGTAGAATTACCTTGGAGAGGGTCTTCTTCATTTTGGAAAAGAAACTACTACCAGAGAGAAAAGGGAGTTCTTGGCTTCTGTAATTTACTCCACAAATCTGATGGTTTACTTTGGTTGCTAGAATCAAGTTCACATTCATTGTTTACTAGTTTTTACTACATATATGTGAGCGTTCGTAATTTAATTGATTTGATCAGTGGCTGCATGGAAAAAGGTTGTTCAATTGACCCCTTGCCCATGACCTGCACCAAGGAGCAAGACCCCTTAAAGAGCATGGGCTGATCAAATCCTTGTTTCTCTTCTCCCCCCAATTCTCCAGTCTCAATGAATGACTTCTGCAACATTAATACCTAGATGAAAGCCCCTGCTTCACTTGTGCATAACTGCTATCTTTTACCTCCCACCACTCAATACCCATCCAGTAGCTCCTTAATCTTGTCTCAAGCTCTTAACAAACAATAATGGGATCAATCAAGTATACTGGACCATAGCCTCACCTCTTGACCAACCATTCCATCATCCTTCTAATTCCAAGGGGGAAGTGCTAGTTCTTATAGGGCTCCTTAAAATCCAAGTGGAGAATCCTCCCTAGGTTCTGCCTTTAAGCATTAAGTCAGTTGCATTCAAAAGCAGCAGAATAAGATAAAGGCTCTTGATAAATGTGTTGTGCATTTGGTCAACGATGTCTGGCAGCAACATAGGGTTGAGTTTACTGGGGAACTCCTTTCTAGGCCCACAAAAAGATGAGACTCTTCAAGAACAAGCAGGGTATCAACCCAAACCAAAAGGGCAAGAGGGTTAGGGCTAAAGGCTTGGTAAATGCCACTATTCAAGGATCTGATCGGGATGTTCCAATCTACAGGCACCAGGTCATGCTCGTTGTTTCAAACTGGCAACTTTGTCCTTTAATGAAAGGAGGAGATAAAGCTCCTGTTAATAAGGGATTCAAAGGTTCCTTGGTTGGACCCATCCACCCTACATCATTGTCTAGGGGATTTGCTCCTGAGCTCCAATGTCTTTATGCTGAAGGACCTTTTTTTGGTTCTGTTGTGTGATTAATTTTGAACATTGATGGTTAGAATTTGCAGCTGTTGTGCTTATGGTAGTGATAGGAGCTAGTAGGATTGGCAAGCTTAGATGGTAATGACAGTGTAGTTAATTATTTAATACATGTTTAGCTGGCAATAGTTTGCCATGTTTTGTTCTGATAGCAGTTATGTTGCTGTGAATATTCTATTTCAAGGATTCTTGAAGGTGACTTTTTGTCTCGAATATTTATTTGTAATGAATTATATGGTTAATCCTGTGAATTGCGAGCATCCCTAATGCTAATGCAGGTTAGGGCTTGGGTGATTGTAAATCATATATATATATATATATATATATAGTATTAAAAAAGTGATTATTTTGTGAAAGGTACATGGGATTAAGGGATTGTAGACCCAGAGAAAGTTGGTGTGATGCCAACACACAGGTGGTATTTTACGTAAAGACAATGAGTCATTAATAAAGAAGGAATAAGAACAAGTCCAAGAGGCTAATAAAATAGTACCCTATACACATCAAAGCCATTAAGCCATATTTCTGCAAGTGTAATATAACCGATCAACCAAGCAGGGGTTTAGATTACCAACTTGAACTGAGCAGTCTATCTTACATTCTCGACACTTGAACTGGCACACAAAATAAAAGAACTGGAGCATTCTCAGTCCTCACAAAGTATATGTCTGAACCACCAGCAGACTACACATCTCTTTTTCCAGTCCTACTGCCAATCTCTCATGCATGTGCAGTTGATTTACAGAGAGAAGGGAAAGCAGGAAAGACAATCAGGAAGCATCTTATCATGCAGTCTTTCCATACAAATAAATCCTTTCACTCTCAGACAAAAAAATACTTTTCAAACAGCAATAGTTTGATATTTATTCACACCCAACTCACATCCTTGAGCTCACAAGAATTGTCTCATCTCAGTCCACTCACTCTCATTCATGATTTCGCACAAGGCATTCTCTCAGCTCGCTCCAGTCACCTTCACACTACATAAATAATCACTTATCATTCTTACTAAGAAGAAAAGAAGAGAGAGCTTTTGACAGAAACTTCAAAATCAAGATTGAACAATCACTTCCATAATATATAGTTTTCATTGTAAGAGCCAGGATAGTTTTCCCATCGCAGAATGAAAACAGCTGCTACAATTATGGTAGAGAAGTAGCTTGTAGCCAAGAGACAAGTCTACAAAAGTGTATCAAAAAGTACTAAACAAAATATGAAACTGAGGCTAGTACACAGACTTTCAGTTAACTATAATTTTCTTGGTTGGGGTTGCTTGGGGCTGCACCTTTATTCTTTATCATTTTCAGAATCAGCCTCAAAAACAGGAACTGGAGTCTATGCAGGCTTGAAGGCGCTTCATCTGAAACTTGACTTCCTCTATTATTCCCCATTTCTTGCCATGGTTCATCATGTTGCTGTAATGCCCCAGAAAATAGCAAATGTCTGAAAAGAGCTGCTAGAAACTGCCACCAATGCAATAATTCAGTGATTATAAGCTAAGTTGCCGCATTCGAATTCGTCAAAGATTAAATTCGTGAAAAATTCCTTGGTAAAAAATCAGTGATTAAATTTGACTATGAGAAATTATATAATATATAAAATTATATATGATATTATACATATACATATAAAATTATATCTTAAATATTACATATATATTATATATAATCATATGGGGTTTACTTAGATTAAGGTTGGGTCTTTATATATAATTTTATATATAATATTATACATATATTTTATAACTAAAACTTTATATATAATTTTATATATAACATTATACATATATTTTATAAAATAAATATTCGTAAAACCTAAACCTAAAACTTATTAAATATTAACTACTACACATTTATAAACTTAAAACCTTAAAAACATTTACAAAACAAACAGCGTCGAAGTTCTGTGTGAGGTTGTGAGCTCTGAAGTGGCACTCGAGCACGGATGGAGATTCAACAACCTCTGTGCAGCCTCCAGCTATGGTGTCTAGACAACCCCTCCAGCAATGGCATCCAAACAGCCCTTCCAACAATGGCATTGAAATAGGTTGAAAACCCTAAAATCGAAAAAGTTAAACCCTAAAACGAATTTCCAGATTTTTAAAACAAATTTTGGTGAATTTTTAACACAATTTTGTAGCGATTTTAATAAAAATTTCACATCCGACTTCTGTACGAATAAATTCGCGATTTTCAACAAATTTATTTCTGTTGTATTAAATCCGGCGAATTTTGAATTTTTGCCTTCAAGTTCGGCAAATGCGATTACTTAGATTATAAGCCACACTATGAAATGTCCATGCATAAAGTTTTCTCCGGATCTTGCATGATATTGCTAGCCACCTCACTTATTGTCAGCATGCCTTCCTTATCACTTTCTACCCCTACTTTAATGCTTTCATCCAACCAGGCTCTAACATTTGTGGTTCTTGATGAGCACATGAATTTGATCACTGAAATCTTATATGGGGTCAGAAGTGGTAAGCAATCTAGCAGAATCCCTCTTTGGCCCCCCTCCCATTAAGGGACAAATCCTACCACGTAACTCATTTCACAGGATTGTTAATTCTCTTAGAAGACCGCTTGCCAGGGGATGGGGGTGTAGAAGCACACCCTTTACCTTTGTCCTCCTTGGAATAGGGGCTTGAGAGGCCTTTATGGACCTGAGTCACAAAGGCACCTTTCACAAGATTTCTTTCAAACAAACTGGGCGCAGATAATTGACACTATGAGAGGAGAGCCAAAACAAGGGAGAAATGATCACATCACCCAGGTGCTTAAAGCTCAATCCACCAACCAATAAAACCTTTATAAAAATCAACAAGAAGCTATGGCAATACAATGGCGCCGTAATTTTCTCATGCAGCTTCTCTGTTAAAACCCACACCTCTCATCACTAAAAAATTCACAAGCTTTAGCACACAGATCGAGAAGGCACAAACCACCAATCCAGCTATCTCCACAATTCAGCAAGTAGAAAATAAGGGGAGAGGAGCAAAAACAAAACTAGCGCCCCATTTTCACCACTCTCCCACACAGGCTTACTCATTCTTGACCATAAGGGAGAAAACATGCCTGAATCAGCCAAAACATACTTGGTTGGAGTATAAAAGTAGAACCCGCTTGGAGGTTGACAACACCAAAGAGTAGAGAGGCTAAAACAGCAAAGTGAAAAATTGAAAAGGGTAAGTGTCAACTAAATTTTAAGTTTCAATCAATATCTAAACTAGAGTAACCCAATAAAATAGCATAAAAATGCAAGGAATAAATGTATAAACTCCAGCTCCTTAAAATTGAAGGCAGTTCTCTTAAGTTGACAAAGACGAGAGGAATACTGATAGGGACATCATCACAAATTTAATACCACAGAAAAAATTCGAAGAGAATAATAATGAAAGGAAGATAACCGACAATCTTTTGAAAGGATTGCCCAAAATCTATTAGGAGAACAACAACAATGAAGGGAAGACAGCTGACAATCTTTTGAAAGGATTGCCTGAAAGTTGAAACTTATTAGGGAATGGAGGTAGCCAAAGTTCATCAGGGTCTCTGTCACTAATCCAAAGTCCTACTTCTTCGTTTGCTGCTAAATTTACCACCTTATTACCATTGCCCTTCACATGGATAAAGAGTACATAATCATATTTGGATGCTGGCCACTTAGCTTCATCAATAAGAGCTTGTAATCTCCGTGGCTTGTTATTATTAACCCTTTGTCTGCAGAAAGAAAGAAAGAAGAAAGAAATTATATTAATGTCCACAAATGACCAAAAGTAGGTCAGTGGGACTGAAGGATACAACCTTTAGCAATAGGAAGTTCTAGGAAGAAAGAATCCTAGAAGCAAACTGACGAAGCAAAGTACAAAGATAAAATAGAGCAGCGTGCCACTAACACAAGTGGCAAAGAAACCAATAAAAATAGTATTTAGGGGCTATCAAACGCCCCAAGAGCAAGTGTCAGTGAAGACTGGAGGCAAATCTCATTGAAAGTCACCCTCTGTGCCAAAAGTGGAGGAATCATCTGAGCCATTATTGATCACTGTGAGAGATCTGAAATTGTTGTCCGGTGAGTAAACAGGGTTGGAGGAGCAGAGTGGGTTACCTCCTTGGGTATTATTGGATATTGACATTGTTGGTATTCTGAGACCAGTTTGTTCATTCATTCTATTGGCATCTCTATTGAATGGAATGACTGCATGTTCACGCACTATGTCCATCCCAATGATTTTTAGGCATGATTTATTTTTGACGTCTATAAAAAAAGGTATTACAAGCATAGGTTAATGTTATTACTCTATCAATCCTACTTTCAATGATGTGTTAAAGACCATTTTCAAAGCTTTACTATTCTAACCTGCTTGAGGCAAGTCCATGTTGATGTAGTGTCCGAACCCGTCTCTCACCTTTTATTGCTTGTTCATTTTGGCTTTAGGAAATTAATCTGTTAAAGTAAATATGGAATCTGCATTCTTCTTGTACATTCAACCCTAATTTTGTAAGGATGTGAGCCAAGTTAATCTGGCAAACATAGCTGATCCCCTTAGTTCCCTTGGAAGCCTTCAGCTGTAGTGATGCAGCCATGTATATGTAGTTGTGGCAGACGCAGAATCTGCTTTTTAAATGACTGGCATATACATCAACATTGAATGATGTAGTGCATTAAGCTCCAAAACACAAACAACTAAAGCTACGAGTAAGAATTTTCTGGACTTGAACAATATTACACAGCTGAATCCAGAAAATTTTTACTCATTTTCATACTGCAAATATACTATTCTCAAAATTAAAATGAAAACTATCTCCTTATTTCTGGTCAGTACTCTTTAGTGGTTGGTGGATTGGATTGGCATGATATGCTTGTTTACGGTTGAAGGAACAGCATATCTTAGTTAATGAACAAGTTGACATGAAAAAGCCATGGCAAAACAAATTTCAATGTTTAATTCGATGACACGATAAACTTCTTTGGTTTGCTTGACTCTCTGAATCTACATGGCAAGTTTCTGATTGATCTGATTGTGAAGCACATAAAAATGACATTGAATTGAGTCAGGTAAATGTTTTTTTTGATTGAATTGACTTTCATAATATTTCATTTGTGGATGTGAAGATATGTTTCTTGCACTGGATAAGGATATGAATGGGACATTGAGCAAACAAGAACTTCGTGATTATGCTGATGGGACCCTTACTGATATATTTATTGAACGAGGTAAGCATTCTAATTTCTTGGCGCAAGGTTTCTCATTCTCTTCAAGTTCTTTATCATCACAAAATTGTAGCATTTTTTGTCTGGATTTTTAAATGAGTGGCCCCAAATCTCATTATGCTTCCAATAAACTTGACGCTATTGCCAGCCTTGTGACTCAGCTGTATTCATGGACATTATACAGTCTTTGAAAGGCTAGGTTTGAAGTTGCTGTAAAAATTAGCTGATAATGATGTCCAGTTATTGTTGCAGTTTATGACCTTAAAATGTTGAGTGGATTAGTGTTTGTCTTGAGTTAGGATCTTCCCATATTCATTGAGTGATATTGTTATAGTTCTGCTGCTATTCAATGGAATTTTCTAAATGATGTCTGCAATATATTGTTAACGAGTCTCTGAAACTTAAATGAATGTGGTATTTCAAATATAAGATAATGACTCACTGATAATTTAGTGTTTAGGACACAATTCTGATAATTTCTATATAAAGCAATTTTTTATTGTGTATTTGTTCATCCTAATAGGAAAAAGTGTTACATTTCTTCATCTCGTTTTTGTGGGCATAAGATATTGTGAATTGGCTGATATTGACTATCACAGGATTCTCTAATTTGTTTGCCATGATAATTATCCAATTTGATGGTAGTTGGCATGTTATACATGACTGTGTTTAGCTGCATTGAAATGGTTTCAAAGTAAGAATTTCAGAAAACTGGATGGTGAAGTATCGCTCTGTAATTCCTCTTAATGTAGTTAATGTTGTACCATGGCAAGGACAAATGGTCTATGAAAACATTAGAACCTTGGTGAGCTTAAAAGAACTGCATGTTGGTCAGAACTGTTGGTTTCAGAAGTGGCGGACAAAACATAATTCTATTTTTATTGTTTGAAATTATTTGTCTTGTTAATGACATAATTAACTAAGTCTCGAGGATGGGGGATAGTGGGATGGGTTTCCGGGATGGAAAAATAATTCTCATAATTTGGGTATGGCTATTAAAATAAATCTTTGAATATTTAACTTTCTTTAATGAAATATAGGGGTTTAAATTGTATTTAATGTTGTTAAGGGTACTTCTGATATTATAATTCAATGTTTTTGATAAATATTACAGCTTTTTTATAGTAAAAGCATCAGAAAAGTTTATAAAAATTAGAAAATAATTGAGGATGTCCCCTCCAAGTCCCAAAGTCCCCGAAACGTTCGGGACATCATCAAAATCCAGGGGACACATCCCTGCGTAACACTGGTTAATGATTGGCATAGGTGCTTTAGATTGTTTAATAGTAGTATTGAACATTTTCTAGCTCACCCAATAATTAAAGTTCACAGAAATCACATGATACATTGATATATATATAGATCTTACACTGAAGATCAGTGCATTTGTTCAGGCTTCATAAAGTTGATCAATTTTTTAATCTCTTCATTGATTATTCATCAACTAGTGCAAACAATGCTCCTTCCCTAGTAATGTATATATTACTCGACTCTTGCTCTTTATTCTCCTTCCTGCTTATATTTCCGCCTCTCTATTTAATGTAGCAAATACTTTGTTGATATTTTGCTGTACAAATATACAAGTCATCGCAGCTATACCTGTATACAATAACATACAAATTTAGCTTAGGTTACTTGACATAGCCTTGTTGGAATTCTAGTCATATGACCACAAGCTTCAATCTCTCTTTATGTCTAGGATGGGCACAACTTGTTTACATGTAACAATATCAGTTGGAAAGACAAGATTATGAGAATCACTGTAGTTTTATGACTAATTAGTAATTATCTTATTTTCCAAAGTCCAACTTGATGCTAATCTGACTTGACTAGTTTAAAGCTAGACAGCCAGTACGGGTATGGATACGGGAACGGGAACCTCGTACGCCGGTATGACAATGTTTTTGGGGGGCTTGGGTATGGATGTACAAAAATTATATAAAATATAGGTATATAAGGAAATTAAACATATAATATGCATAGAATAAACAAAATAAGGTAAATAACCACAAAACATAATCATAGTTCAATGCCAAATGTCATGATATTCATTGGTTGAACTTAGAATAAGTACATTATGCAAATGTGACAATGTATACACAAAAATGAATACAAATTAGCATATTCATTATTTTTTAGTACATGATGATGTTTGCAGTTCTCCCTACAGTCCGAGCATTGATAAAGACATGCAACTGCGCCAATTTCCTGTCATGGTCTTCCCTTTTAACTTAGGGGGTCTTACCTAATGATAGTTCAATGCCAAATGTCATGATATTCATTGGTTGAACTTAGAATAAGTACATTATGCAAATGTGACAATGTATACACAAAAATTAATACAAATTAGCATATTCATTATTTTTTAGTAGATGATGATGTTTGCAGTTCTCCCTACAGTCCGAGCACTGATAAAGACATGCAACTGCGCCAATTTCCTGTCTTGGTCTTCCCTTTTAACTTAGGGGGTCTTACCTTCACAATAATATTTAGATTTGTACTTGTTTTCTATGGCTAGGCTTTACCTCCTCTTCTTGACCTCTCTATTAGCACATTTTTTATCTCCTTTTTAACTTCTCGGACTATTTTCTACCCTAGTACTGTTCCATTGTTACTGGGTGTCTTTTTGAGTCCCATAATCATTATTTGTAGGTTTGAAAAGCCGTTTTTGACCAAAAACATTTTTTTGGAGGAAACGTAACGGGTACTGATTCCCATACCTAGAATGTCCCCCCGCGTACCCCCCGCGTATGAAGACATGTACCTGTCCCTGGTACGTACTGTACCCGAACCCTGGCCATGCAAGGGTGTACCTGGCAACCCAGGTTTAAAAGGGATTCTATATCTTGTATACATTTTTGGCTCCTCAGGCACAATTACCTTTTACTTTCTAATATTGACTAGAAAAACAAGAGTCAGGATATGCTGTGTTTTTCTTAATCAGTAAAGTGTTGGTTAAACAGATCTCCCTCCCATAATAAACAGGCATATACTCATGTAAGCTGGATATGTTAATTTGAGTTTTCAATTCATTCCACCTGTATTGAATTCTACTACGTAGACTAAAAATGCATGCAGAAAATGGCCATCTAGGCCTTCAAATGCTAGCTGTTGCTGCTACAATTTTACCACTTATTGCGGGCTCATGTATTTAATAAGCAGGATAAGCAAACCTAGCACTATAAAGCTGGCATGCTAGTCCAGCACAGCGAAAACATACTAGCCATACAACGGATTATGACTTACTGATGAAAAAGGAAGCCTATACAAAAATCCATTAACTGAAGCTGCACCTAGACTGTACCATGAAAGCCCATGGAATTTTTCGGGCTGTGGTCCAGCCTACTCCATCTGCCCTGCATGAGAAGAGCCAGCTCTAGGGTGCCCAATGCTTGGATCAGCATGCTTATCAAATAAACTCTTAGCGTAGTCCTTGCTCTCAACTTAGAAAAGCCCATGGGATTTTTCGAGCCATCTGCCCTGTCATGACAAGGGCCAGCTCTGAGGTGCCCCACACTTGAACCAGCATGCTCATCAAAAAACCTCTTAGCACAGCCCTTTCTCTCGACTTCCCATACGGTTGTCATCTTGAAAAGCTCTAAAACAAAATCTTCCTGTTCTCTGTTTGAAAATAGTGCTGGAGCGGCTCCATTCAGGACATGAAAGTGCCCTTGTAGATTGCAGAATGATCATCAGCAGGCACTATTTTAGCATTTCGACCGCTGTTTCTGCAGCTTTTTCCCATTTTGGAGTGGTGAGCATGTGTTTTGGAACTTAGCTAAATTAATTTCCCTACCACCACCTTCACATGCAGGTCTCTAAGAGAGTGAGTTGGTTCTCCAGGTTGGCTCCTCAAAGCCTCATGCTTCCCCGACATTGAAAACACCTCTGCCTTGAGTGCAGCCATATCACCTTCAGTTCCATAAATGTCTATTTGTTAGGGTTGTAGGGCCTCTCAAGAGGGTAATTCATTGGACCTAGAAACATTATCGACAACCCAAAAAGAAAATCCTGCTCATCATGCACCAGAGCTGCCAGATTCTCTCTCTATGGATGCAGGGGTCCTCTTCTTATCAAAAGTGGCAATGCCGTCATGCCATAGAACATATTTTATCAACAGAGCTCCAAGGTTTTCAATCAAGTAATTTTTTTTCAATCATTTGTCAGAGATTGCTCCTGGGAAGGAGAGTCTCTCTTCTCCTTGTCCTCTGCTTGCATAATGTCCGACTCTGATAACAAAACAGAAATCCGTGGATTTATTTTTAGGAAGCCAAATAAAACAGACATTAACAGACCGAAGGAAATGAACTTAGGCACGAGCAACTAATCATCGAAATGATTATTTAACTGCCAAGAAGTGATAAATTTATCGTTGTCAGTGTCCACTTGGGTGAGGAAAAGTTCTTGACATGATAAATCTGGGTTGAAGAAACCAAATCTGTTGTATGGAACCAATCTTTTTTACCACCCCCACTTCTGATAAGGCGGTGTAATAATTAAAAGAGCAGCCAGCTTCCTTCTTACACACACTACCATTTTATGCAAGCAGGCTATTAATGATGATAACATGTTAGTATTTCCAACTAAACTCCTTTCTGATTAGCAAGGAACCATAGTGGCCCAGAAAGCGTGGCCATGGGCCTGTATCTATAGATGGGTTCCAAATGGTGGCACTGCACTCTTGTTCCCGTGCGTGTTCTGGATGCGCTTCGCGTGACATTCATTGGCACTTTTTAGTTCCCAGTTCTCAATTTATACACCTAGCATATCCTTTAGCAAGTGAGCCTGCAGAGCTGCCCATTTGTCTTAACAGACTTGTCACCTTGCCATGAGATCCTGGTTGTCTCCAGCGTTAGATAAGAAACTGCAGGGTTGATCTCCCTGTAACAATGCTGGAATTTTGTCAATAAGAACCTGGGGGACTTTGTTTCTGTGGATTGAATGAGAGATCACAGCATTATTAATAATGCTAATGCCCTTGAGCGATTGCCAATCATAGAACTTCAACCATACCCAAGGATTCAACTTCATTGTTAATTTTGCATGGAATAAATATAGAGGAGACTGCTAACAAATATCATTGTGATCTCAGAAAATGCACCCAGCCCCAGCCAATTCGGGGTTTACTTTTGAAGCTTGGTCAAAGTTAAGTTTGATAAGGCCAATAGGAGTTAAGGTCAAAGTGACTTGGCTTGATTACAGATCGACCTTTTATCTCTTAAACCATTAATGGGGTCAATGCATGTCTTGTTCTTACTCTTAGATGCTTTGAGTTTGCAAGAGTTTTTTATGTAAGTACAATCTAATTAGTTAATACGAAGAAACAAAGATGTACTTAATGAAAGCCAAGTCACTTTTGTCACCTGTATCCAAATAAGAGCTCATTTGAAGCATGTTTTCACTGCAATTTTTTTTTATTTTATTCTCTTTTTTTGTGGGTTCTGTTTCAAAGTTGCTCAACTGTTTTGGAAGTTATATTGCATGATTTTGAAACATAACATGCAGTGTTGAGAGTTTCTGATCGTACATCTATGTTTTTAATGCAGTATTTGATGAGCACATCCGTCGTGGTAAAAGTGGAGGAGGAAATGCTCGTGAAATGGATTTTGAGAGCTTTCTTGACTTTGTCTTGGCTTTGGAAAATAAAGATACACCCGAGGGCTTGACATATCTATTTCATTGCCTTGATCTCAATGGAAGAGGATTCCTCACAACAGCAGATATCCATACCCTTTTCAGGTAAAGCAACTATAGATTTCAACATATGCTTGTTTACGTTCTTGTTCTTTCACTTGTTTCTTTGCTGCATGCATTGAAGTTTGAGGATGGAAGAATGGGGGGACAAAGGAACGAGTCTTGGAAACAATTGGAGAGTAACTTCTGAATCCTTGGGGATGGCAATGCCTTAAGAAGCCACTAAGAGATATATTTGGTAAAAACAATTTCATTTAATGATGAAAGAGAAATGCCAAATATATAGTTGACATATTTAAATAATGTAGACAATACTAGCATGAATGGGCTGCCAAATATATAGTTGACATATTTAAATAATGTAGACAATACTAGCATGAATGGGCCACAGTCACCTGAGGATTCTAGTTACTGGTGACTTAGATTACAGAGTGAGTCCATACATTTTCCATGTTATTATTTTAAACCTGATTCTAGTGTTCTTATAAAATTAATAAGGAGCATGATATGGCATTTGTTTGGAATATGATTTGGCGTTCGTTTCATATGACTATTTTTGGGACATATAATAAAAGACACTCTGATCTGTATTACGTAGTAATCAATGATGGTCATGAATCTGGTATTTTTGTTACCATAGTTTTTGGCTTGCATTTGACTTCTTGTATAATCTTTGTTGCTTGAAAATAATTGTGCACGCTCATCTTACTTTTGGTTATTTCCATCACAGGGATGTGCATCACAAATGGATTGAAGGTGGAAATTATGATCTCTGTATTGAAGATGTCAGGGATGAGATCTGGGATATGGTCAAGCCATGTGATCCTCTGAAGATCTCTCTTGCAGATTTGCTTTCATGCAAACAAGGGGGCACTGTGGCCAGCATGCTGATAGATGTTCGTGGTTTCTGGGCTCATGACAATCGTGAAAATCTCCTACAGGAGGAGGAAGAAGCAGAGGAAGAATGATAACTTCATTCGTTTTTTAATGGGTTGTAACTTTTGTATCACTAACTCCTTTATTCACAATATAATCTAGATCCTTCCTTACCATCACTAAACAATGGTGCAATTTTATTGGGCAGGTGAGGCAATGTGCACGAGAAAAAATATCTAATGTTTCAATTGCATGTGCCTTGTTATTCCGGTCATTTCATGTTTGGAAGCTTGTCATATATACACGTTATCTCCTAATAATTCACATATCAGATTCGAAGATAGAATGTCCATGAAACAAACACTTTGTTCTTCTGTGATGAATATCTTTGCAATTTGTATTATTTCAGGGTTTCTGGGGGCATTCTGTTTAAAACATCAAACCTAATTATCTGATGATGCTGTGTAACTTCAGATACAATATCAACAAGATGAATGCAGTGTCAAGAAATCATACATTGCATTAAAAAAATAGTTCTTACGTACTTTGTGTGGTAAAATATTTAAGTTTTAAAGCTCTCCCGAAATAAAAAATGTATGAAGCAACGTCTACTTTGCATGAATATACCAATTTTATGACTGATGAATAGTTCAATCAGAAAAAAATATTAGGTGGGCTGAGCAAATGCTAGCAGGCCCATGGACCAAGGATGCAACATGTCTGTTGGCATGGCTTATTAAATTTCAGTTATTTGGAATTATAGGGAGATTTTAGTCAAGCAGTGTTATAAACATGACTTCATTGCTATATATTAACGCAATGTTGAAGAATGCTGGATTGGGATGATGGCAATTCTATTCTGCTTGATCAAGTATTGTTCAACAATATCCACTATGACATGCATTTAAAATCTCACAATAATTAAGATTTTAATATCTACAGTAACAGTATTTGATACTTGCCAATGCCGCCCAGTGATCTCAAGGTTCTTATTTGTCATCAATGCAACATGTAAGGCCCAAGATTAGTGGTTGCAAGCCAAGTCGTCCTCATTTTGGGGAGTGGATGTGAGGTGAACCTCACTAAATATAAAGGAAATGTTTTCATAGATCTAGCACTATAAATCTATTATAATTAAACTGTTGGCTGAAAAAAATCTGCAAGGGAGCAAGAAGTCAACAGTTCAGAGGACAACTGTCCCTCCTCTTTGATGGGGAGGTTCCCTTATTTGGAGCAAAACTGATCCTAAAATATTTACAAAATGTACACTATAAAATTCTTTTTGAGGATGCTAGTTTAATTGTGTAATCACATAAAGTTGAACATAGAGAAAAAAAAGTTAGGACATAAACAAGTTTGTAGATATCCTTGTAGAAAAAGAGGAAAAACAACAAGTCCAAATAGGGAGAAACCAAATCTTATTTTACTATTGTATGTTGATAAAGTTTTAGAACACACGCATTCACATATAATGGAGATTCTTTGTTCTAAACAACATATATATTGACCCAAAGTTCAACAACTCTTGATAAACAAATATGAACTCAAAGTTTCATAATTTAGATCATATAGATGGTGCAGAAAATGAATTTGGAGAAAAGAGAGAAATAAAAACAGAGGAAAAAGAAATGTTCTCTTATGTATTCAAATATCTGTCTTCTTTACATCAATTGACTAGCATCCAATCTCTTTTCAAATGAAAGAGAAGCCTTTTATAGGCAAAAGGAGGGAGAATAACTACATGAACTAACTAAATGTTAAGTAAGTGACTGATCACTTAATTAGTTTAGTCACTTTTTAAATGACTTTTACATTTAATATTTCTTTTCAAAAAAAAAAGTCAATGATGAAACATAACAATTAGCGTTGTCCAACACTCGAAGGAAAAGAAGAAATAGAGGAAGTTGAGACATTGAGTTTCAACACGTGCATCCAGAACTTTGTCACTGTGATTGATATTTCTGATTCTCTCGGCACAATTGTGTTGACAGGGTTGGTCATCTTGTTTTCTAGAGAAATCTCCATTTCGGAGTTTGTTCCACCATATTGAATCAGGCCCTTAGAAGCTTCAACTATCACATTGTTTAGCTCAGAGAGGTCTTCCATCTTGTCCCTATTAAGATTTTTAGTTTTGTACAAATCTTCCTCGATCAACTTCTTGAAGTGCTCCTTGATTTGACCTGTTGAGTTTTGTTGTGAAGAATTGTCTTGAAAGAGATCAGAACGGAGAGCCTTGAAATCAACAAAGATTTCATACTTCAAACTTCTCCCTTTTGAATAATATTTTGTAAAATTGTGGAAGCCTCCTTAAGAACCTTCATTCTCCACTCTACATTGAATGACCATGTGCCAGAAAAATTGTTCTCGGGATCATCAAATATTTTCTACAAAAGAAGAATTTTCTCATCTATGGGAACCATGATGCGAAGATCTTGGATTACATCAACCCAAATTTGTCTCATTCTCAATAGTTTCAATTCCCGAGTTTATTTGTTTTTGTGCAACAATTATATTGTCATAAGTCTTGCACTCTTCATTAATGAATTGAAGACCAGTGATGAGAATGTTTTCAACCCAGGCTTCAACAACTTTCCCTTGGAAGGCATGTTTATGCACTTCAGTTATTGCCTTCATATCAATATTAGTTGTTTCAACATAGGCCGGGCGAGAAGCCAAGGAAGTAGGATCTAAGGGACTAGTATCAGAAGAGAGGAAAGCTTTGATGTAGGTGCAAAGGGTTTGCACTTGTTCTTCCAATTGCTCTCGAGTTTTCTTACCTTTTTCTAATCTTTCTATCACTTTGAAAACCATCTCCTTCAGGTTATGCACATCCCCCTCAGGAGTAGATTCCCCCAATATTCTTGTAAGCTCAAAATTAGTTGTAGAAATCCCCTGTTCACTTTTACCAACTGTGGGTTTTGCAATTTCAATGAATTGCTAGCTTGAAGTATCAATAACCAGGGGGGAAATTGTCTTAGCTTTCTTGGGGGGAGGAGAAGTGCCAAGAAGCGCAACCACACCACCATAATTAGGGACCTCAACTTTTGATTGAGTTTTTCTATTCTTGATTGAAATCATGGGTTGGACCTAAGAGAGTGAAATGTTTGAAATTTCACCCATCCAAGTGCAAGGGGAGGAAGAAAAGATTGTGCTATGGAGACTGATACAATAGTTATAGAAGGATGAGAAGAGGGTCTTTGTATATTAATTTGGGTCTGGAAGCACCCGCTTTCTCCAAATCCCGAATTGAAACTTCAATCTCGTCCTCTACTTCTTCACTTTCCTTATCTTCTTTTTCTTCTTCATTTCCTTTTTGTTCATTCTCCTCCTCACTTTACTCATTTTCTTCTTCTTCTTCACTTTTAGCGTCTTTCTCCTTTTCTTCCTCTTGTTGAATATCATCCATGTTATCACCTTATTTCTCAGGTTCAACCCTTGAGCTCCGAGCATATACTTTTCTCCGAGATTCTTGTTGAGTAGAGGAAGGAGTTTTATGAGGATAGATCACCTGTTGGGGAGCATTGAACTCAGACAATTTCTTGGTGAACCATTTCTTGGTTCTTGAGAGAAAAAGAGTAGTAAGATCATCAAGATTATATTTCTCCTTATGTGACCAATCAATGGTGGGGAGATGAGAGTACTGGATAGAGTTAACAAATTCAGGTTCACACAATTCAAAATTATCATCTATTATGCCCTCTGAAACTATATACAACTTAAAAGTCTTGAATTTGTTGGAGTGTCATTCTCCCATACATCCTCTTTCTTACTTCAAACTCATCATCACAATCAATCCAATAATCTTTAGTTGTAGGTACATGAAGGTATGAAAGACAAATTATTATTGATGAAGTTCTTATTGTCAAATGTTGCTCTCCTTTGAAAGGGATGCATGTGGAAATGAGAGACATTTCTCTCGATATGCTGTGCATTAATGATTGACTTGCAAGTATAATTTCCTAGGGATATTGGGAATTGAATACCAGAAACCTTCTTATCTCTACAAGTTTTGTGGAGGATATCAAGCTGCTTGTGGAGCTCAATGAAAATGATCTTGTCATTACAATAAATGGGGAGCTTGTATGAGATTCCTTCAAATCCCGCTGTTTTGATGTATGATTTTTTTTGAAATTGGATGAACATGCTTCCATATACAACTATCAATTGCTTAACTTCATGTGAAGTTCTGTTGGTAACATTTCCTTCAAGCAATTTAAGCAAGAACATGGCGAAGGCATCATTAACCCTCCTATAATGGCTTTCACTGTTGTGAAAGGTCAATAGGGTATAAAATTCATAGATTGAGAGATGTTGCCTGCCACGTTGACTTGACAAGCCAATCCAAATTCTGTATCCAACAATAGTATAGATCAAATAGGAAGTCACGAGGAAAGATTTGGTTTGATGGACCTGAATCAATTGCTGGGTTAGGTTCTCACAAATTACCTCTCCTCAATTTGGAGTTTGTTTACCTTCACAAATTAGATTGATGAAGATGCACATCCAATCTTGAAACTCCTTGGTTGAAGGAAGGACCACCAATCTTGTTAGAAGGGTTATGATGTCAAATAGTTCTTTAATAAAGTCAATTCTGTACAAAGTCATTGGGAGTTTTGAGGGTCCTTTCTTCTTTATCTTCAGCCAAGACTTCACAATCATTGTCAGGTACTTGCCTGGAATTAAATCAAACTCCTTTTTAGCTTCAGCTAGAGTCAAGAGTTTGGAATTGTGAAAAGTGTGGATACAAGGGGCTAGGTTGATATGCAGTGCATCTAATTGGGTAATTAACTGACCTTGTGGATCTCTCAATTCCTTAGTTTGAGGGTCAAAGCATGAGGTGCAAGCTAGGACGATGTATGTGTATTGTACTGAAGTAGGGAAACCTCCAACATGGGCTAGGCCACTGCCAAGAATCCTTTGGGCCAATGGGGTTGAGTTTTTATCTCTCATTCTTGCCCAAAACTTTGTCAAATCCATATGCTTAACATCACTATCACCGATTTCTAGAAAGAACGTTTCAAGGGAAGAAATTGGTTCATAACCCGCATATTGGAACTTCATTTTGGTTGGATTGGGGGCATTGATAAGGATAAAAATGTTCTTCCTAGGAAATTGGACAAAATCAGGGCATAAGGGCACCACAACTAGAAAAACTATGAAACAATGATGAAACAACTTATTGGTTGGATGAGGAAAAAGATGCCTTCTCCACAGTCCCAATGCACTTGAAATTTTTGAATTTGATTAGCCAATGATAAAGATTTGACAAGAAAATGGTTTGGGGGCGAAGTGACAACGACATGGTAGAGCTCGAACCAAGAAAATGCAATGGTGTGAAATGGAGAAGAACAAGCGAGTAATTCAATTTATAACTTCACGTAGAATGCCCTAACTCGCCTTTAAATTGACAAATTGACAATTAGGAGGGACGAAAGAACTGTTCAAGGAGTTTCATTCAAGTTCGATTTTTCCGATTTAAAGGCTTTAAGGCAGTAAATGTGGATAATCGACGAATTAGTGGAATGTAAGAACTGTTCCGTTAGTGCTACCGAACATCGATTTTGTCGATGTGTTTTTTTTTGCTTGGAAGGTCGGGTAAGGTGGGAAGTCAGGGGACAAAAGGAACATGTGAAATCTTCAAATAGTGCCAATGAACCCCAACTTCACCAACTGTATGTGCTATGCCCAAGGATCAATTAAGTCAGTGAATCAGAGAACATAAGGAACAACAAAATTTTTCCCTCAGTTCCCCCAAACATCGACTTATTCGATCATGTTTTGTTTTATACTTAGGAAGTCAGATTAAGAGGGAAGGCAGAGAACACTCAGAACCATGGAACTGTTCCAATATTTCCCAAATTAACTGATTTTCCCATTTGAATGAATAAGTCAAATAAAGCGCCAAAGAAAGGAACAAGTGGAACAAGGGAACAACTCCACTTGTTCGTAACATCTAACTTTTCCGATTTGAACCCAAATTGAATGAAAAAGGACTAACTTTTTTTTTTCAGAGGGACTCAACAGGAGGAGAACGATGACCAAAGCATGAAGAATTTGTCAAGGACTCCAAAAGTTTAAAAATTTTAGTGATTCATGAAAACATAAATAAAAATGAGTGAAACCAAATTTATCAAGCCAACTTTCAGACAACCAACAAAAAAATAAAAATAAAATAAAATGGAAATGTTGGTGACTTGTTCAATGAATTATATCAATTTTCGAGTTATAGTTTAATAAAGAAAATCAGAATGGAGGGATACAATGTTGTTAACTTATCATCTCAATGGAAGGGTGAACCATACATGTCAGTTTTTTGACTCTATAAAAATATAACACATCGAATTTGTATTCATTTTGTATATATCTACACCGAAAGGTGTCTTATTGTTGTAGTTGGCGGGGTTGGTGGTGGACTACAATGTTCATGAGTTGTAAACAAGAAATGGATGACCTTAAATTTGGATTCCATTTGACTATCATTTAGAAGTTTTGTTTTTGCTTGGAAAGGATGATACTATAGAGTTTTGAGCTTATGAGATAAACACCTTGCGATTGATATCTTCGGGTATTTTTTCAAATAGATTATTTAAGATAACTGTAAAATAAAATAAAATAATTAAGTTGAAGCTTGTTGGCCAGATTTTATACATAGCTAAAACCTAGGCAGTCATGAGATAAATATCCCTCATTTACTAGTGAGGCTCCCATGTAAGATTTTTGTCAATTATGTATTCTAATAACTATATGTGAGTTTTACTTTAACTGCGAAGCTCATGAACCATAGCTAAGCAATTCTGTAGCAAGTAAGCAACTGTAAAGAAATATTTGCAGAAGGGGGAATAATTGAATACAGGAAGAAAAGAAAGAAGATGTGTGATCCAACCAATAGTTTACAGAGTTGGTCTCATACACAGATAAAACAAATGGATCTCATAATATAGAATTAAAGGAAAGGAAAGTTTCTAATCTAAATCTTAGACAATGCAAAGTTTATCTAAAGATCTACATAGAATTAAGAAGCAAATGCACCGTCGACGCAAAGTTCTCCGGAAATCCGCCTTTGTTCAATTCCTCAGCGTTCATAAAAGATATCAAGGGTTTTAGCACAAAGTCTGGAACTCAAGAATACTGATTACAAATTCTGATCCTCTAACATGTAGGTTCTTCTTCTATTTATAGTGTATAAAAAGAAATTACAAATAGGAAAGCAATAACTGAACTGACACATGCGGAAGCTATAAAGAAAACAACTGGCAATCTTTTCCGTGAACTTTCTCTCTACATGTGATGCATCTGAAGACTAAATCAAAGCTTTGCATGTATTCCACCTATTCTCAATTAAGGACCTTTTCAGATAACTAAAAGTAATGGCTTTTAACAAATTAATTTAGTTTTACAATTTTGTCCAAGAAAATAAAAATAAGAGAGGAAAGGGAAGAAGAAAGAAAATATGCCGGTGGTCATACTCTACACTTTTTCTTTGTTCTGAAACTGAATATAGTTATCAAACATGTGACTCAGTATCTTCCCATCTACCTTAGAAACCGTTTCTTTCTCAGTTTTAAACCGCAACAATCCTCTGGACAAAGTAACAATGTTAGCCTTTACCTTCTCCAAACCAAGCCCATACCCCTCAATATCTGCATAAAGCTTTACGAGTCTACCAATTGAATCTAACGTGAAAGGCATGAAAATTTCATCAATATTATTTTGGACAACAAGAATAAATTCCTCACGGGAAGGAGGCAACTCATATGGATGTTCTATGGTATTTCCCCCATCTCGTTTTCTAGCAACTACATCCTTTTCAGCATAAGCTTGAGGATCTCCATGCGGAAGGAAACTGCTATCTCTAACTGCTTCCCCTTTTCTATCAATTCGTCAGGTACAATTTGCTTTGCAATTAGAACATCCTCTGGCAATGAATGAATCTTAGCTAAGGTATCCAGATGACTGTCAACAACTATGTTCTCATCTTCTATCCTTGTCAATAGTTCCTTTAGTTGAGATAATGCCCTGTGCATATTCTCCAAGCTAGCAGGTATTCCCTCGAATTGCTATGAAGCTTGGTGAATAATTTGCTCTTTCCATTGAGCAATAACTTTGACTTGGTTCCCTACATCTTCAATCTCTTCAACCAAACGACTGCATACCTGTTCCTGCACTAACACGAGCTAAGAAGAAGGTTTGGCAACCTTAGTGATGATCTCACATAATTGGGAGATTTGCATATGAAGCCTGTGTTTTTCTTCCTTCTCCTTGTCAAGTTTAAGGAATAAAGCGTCTATCAGTGTCCGTGTATCTTACTTTAATCCTTTCGTGTTAATTTTCCCCAATGGTACTTTTGTCACTGATATGTCTGCAACAGTTAGATCTCCCTTCTGATTCCCTTCAACTGAAATTGACAATTCAACAAATGTCTGCCCTGATTCTTAAATAATCAAGCTCGAAGTTACTTTAGTAGTTTTAGACCTTTTGCCTTTAACTCCCAAGCTCATAAGTAGTTGCAAGTCTTCCTCTTCCAAGTTGATTTCTTCTCTAGCCTCTGGAACTATCTGCAGAGCAAACCAAGATGAGAAATTACTCTTTGGGGAATGAGAAGTCACCAAATGTACCACCATCTCATGCTTCGACTCTACTGCATCCAAATTCACCACAGTGTTGTGGCTGCCCTCTTCTGAATTGTCCAAAGACAATGCTCTTTCGAACTCTTGCCATTTGTGCTTTCAAATTCTCCGTAGAGAGAGGTGAATATCTGGGTGGGTGAGGAACAAATACGAATGATGCTGGATTCAACGGTGGAATAATAACATCTGTTTGAGGTCCTAGAGCTACGGAAGTGCAGTGAGTTGACTTTGGAGAAGCTTCGTCTGAAAGTAGCACTGGTATAACAGATGTAGTCTTGCCTTTTTCCAGTACCTAAGACTTCTTGTACACTTTGAGCTTCTCTGGCCTTCTGTTACTCTCACCTTCGTTTTTTCTCTTGCTGGAATCCCCTACAATGAAATTCCCCATGATTTCGTTCATCAAAGCCTCGTCCAAGCAATACCCTTTGTTAGTAACCAATTTGATGTGTTAACCAGGATTGCGGAAGACCTCTCCTCAATCGTGTGACAGCCACCCACGCTCTCCTGAAGAGAAGATCTATCTCCACCCATTCGATGATATGTATCAAGTACCACATGCCCATCATCTGAGAGATTTATAGGTATTCGTGCTAAACTATAGTAAAAAACCTGCTGCATTGATAACCTGCTGAAATATCCCTTTTTTACTTCATATTCGCTCTTGCACTTCATCCAAAAGTCTTCAAGTGAAGGAACATGTGAGAATTCTTGGGAGGCTGTCCTCTTTGCTATCCCATATGGGTAAAAGTTCATTCGTGCTAGGAAGAACTCATGCTCATACCTAGAAAACATTTCTACTTTAATTCCTTTGGCTTTATGGATGCTCTGACAACTATAATAACCCATTGTGACTAGAAAGCTACTTGTAAACTTGTGCCATTTTGACTGTAAGTCATGCAACTCTACGAGATTCTTGCACAACTCCATGATGACCAACTTATCACTTGGTTATCTTGGCAACTTAACTGGTTCTCCTAAGAAACCACTAACCCTGAGATATGTGAAGTCCGCAAACTGGATGAAAATATAACCATGCTGGGAGACAACTTGCCAGGATTCTTTTCTCACTCTGTTGGTCTTCAGATCACTATTTAATTTACAAATGAATCCATAGAAGAAGCCATCATTTGCTACCTTGTAATTCTTGAAGCATTCAGGAACTGTCAACTGCGGGAAGCACTCATAAATAAGATCTTTTGACAATATGCCTCTTCTATCGAGATTGGAAAATATCCCCTGAGAGGCTGCTGCATATACAAGATATGAAGTAATTTTGAAGTTGAATGTCTACCTCACACTTCAGAGTTGCTCGCTGATGTTGTCACTGATGATCTTTTCCCAATTAATTATCAAATCAACTCTGTTGATCTCAATGGTTCTCACAAAGGCATACATCTTGTTAGGTTGTGGAGCCTGTTTTCATGTGTGAAAGTGTTGAAGACTGTACACTAAGAGTACTGTACACTTTTCATGTATCCTCGCCGGGGTTCGGGGCCGGGCCGGGCTCCGAGCGAGGGTTTGGGGGTGACAGCCCCCGGTAGCAGGGGTTCAGTGGCGCAACCCCCAAAATTTTTTTTTAGGCGTAATTTTTTTGGCCTCGAAAAAATGCACCCGACATATCGGGAAACGTGCTCTTCTCATATGGGCTAGATTTTTGACCCATAGGTTTATGGGACGGGTTTTGCCCATGGTTTTGATATCCACGGTTTTGTAAAACTGCTTAAGCAGTTGTCTATTTATATGGTTTTATGCATATGATAGAGGTATGAAGAACATTGCAGATGTGCTTTGAATTCGGCTGTGAATTCTGTAGAGTTGGTTAAGCATAGCTCCAAACGGATCTGGATATTGTATTGAGAGAGTGGAGGCTTGTAATAAAATCTGAGCAAGTGATTCTTGGTGGACGTAGCCCAAATTGGGTGAACCACGTTAAATCTTGTCTCTCTGTGTTGTGTTATTTATTCTGCACTTTTATTTGAGATCTGTAATATTTTCTGCATATTAGTTTCTACTGTTGCGATTCTGTAAGGGATTATTCCGCATATTTTATCCCTTATTTCCTAACAATTGGTATCAGAGCCTGGTTTGGTTTGTTGAAGTGTTGAATCGCAGGGAAAGTTTTTAGCTTGAGTGGGAGCTATGGCAGATGATGGAAGATCTAGGGTTGATAAATTCAACGGGCAGAATTTCAGTCTTTGGAAGATGCAGATTGAAGATTACCTTTATCAAAAGGATCTTTATACTCCGTTGTCTGAGAAGGTAAACAAACCCTCGTGTATGACAGATGCGGAATGGGATTTGCTGGATAGGAAGGCACTTGGGACAATACGGCTGTGTCTTGCATCTTCGATATTATTTAATGTTTGAAAGGAAAAGACTACAAAAGATCTAATGGATGTATTAGGGAAGTTGTATGAAAAACCCTTTGCCTCTAATAAGATATTTTTAATGAAAAAGTTGTTTAATATGAAGATGTCTGAGAATAGTTCCGTAGCAGATCATTTAAATGATTTCAATACGATTGTGAATATGCTAGCTTCGGTTACAATAGAATTTAATGAAGAAAAAGCTTTGGGGAATCTTTACCTGAGAGTTGGAATAGCCTAGTAATGGCGGTAAGTAACTCGGTTCCAGCTAACTCGAAGTTGAAGTTTGAGGATGTTGTAGGGGTGATTGTAAGCGAGGAAATTTGAAGAAAAAGCTCTGGGGAATCTTCTACTTCAAGGAATGCTTTGACAGTGAAAACTAGAGGGAGACAGAAGAATAGAGGAAACCATGGAAAATCAAAAGATCGGGCAAGGTCAAAATCCAAGAACAAGATTGTATGCTGGAATTGTGGAAAGCCTGGGCATGCAAAGAAGGACTGTTGGGAGCGCTTCAGGATAAGAAGAAACAACATGAAGAAAACAAGGAGGCAAATGTGGCAATGGGTAATGTATGTCAGGATGCTTTGATTCTTTCTTTGCACAATATTACTGAATCTTGGGTTTTAGATTCAGGGGCTTCTTTCCATGCTTCTCCACATATGCATTATTTTGTTGATTATGTTCAAGAAGATTTTGGGCATGTTTTTCTTGGTGATGATGAGCCTTGCAACATAGTTGGAAAAGGTTATGTTCAGGTTAATATGCAGAATGAGAATACTTGGCTATTGAAGGATGTCAGACATGTGCCTACATTAAGACGAAATTTGATATTGGTAGGGAATTTGGGATGTGATGGTTGTACTGTGATATTTACAGTGGACTCTTGGAAGGTTACCAAGGGTGCTCTTATGGTGGCAAAAGGTAAGAAGGTTGGAACCTTGTATTTAACCACTGATAGTACTAATGATTGTAATCTTGTGGCTTCAGATGCAGATACAACATTATGGCACTATAGGCTCGGTCATATGAGCCATAAGGGCATGAACATCATAAAGAAGAATTTGCCTGGATATAGAGGAACATGTTTGGATTTCTGTGAGAACTGCATACATGGGAAACAAAAGCGAGTAAGGTTTCTCAAGGTTGGACCTACGAAGAAAGAGAGTAAGTTAGAGCTGGTACATTCTGATGTGTGGGGGCTAGCTCAGGTATCATCTCTTGGGGGTTCAAGTTATTATGTTACTTTTATTGATGATGCAACAAGGAAAGTTTGGGTTTATTGTATTAAAAACAAATCTGATGTCTTTGACACTTTTGTTAAATGGAAAGCCTTGGTAGAGAATGAAACAGGTCTTAAGCTAAAATGTCTCAGGTCAGATAATGGAGGGGAGTATTGCAGCAATGAATTTAATGATTACTATTCTAAGAATGGAATCTGCAGGCAAAAGACGGTTCCAGGAACTCCGCAGCAGAATGGGGTATCGGAAAGGATGAACAGAATAATAATGGAACGTGCTAGGAGCATGAGGTTACATGTAGGACTGCCTCTTTCTTTTTGGGCAGAAGCGGTGAGCACAACTGTGTACTTGATAAACAGAGGACCCTCAAGTGCCTTGGATGGAGGCATACCTAAGGAGGCATGGTATGGTAAGAAAGTTGATTATTCATTTCTTAGAGTCTTTGGATGTGAGGTGTTTGTTCATATAGACAAGGATGATAGGACCAAGCAAGAGGCTAAATCAGAAAAATGTACTTTCATTGGTTATGGTGGTGATGACTTTGGATTTAAATGTTGGAGTATTAAGGACAAGAAAATCATTCGGTCTAGGGATGTGGTCTTTAATGAGAAATTCATGTATAAGCAACAGTTGCAGGAAAACAGGGAAGAATCCAAGAAAGAATATGCAGCGGTAGAGGATCTTCCAGATGGAAAAGTGACACATGAATCAGTTCAGGAACCTCCTCAACAGGAACCCCAAACTCCTATATTGAGGAGGTCTTCTAGGGTAAGAAGAGAACCTGAACATTTTTCTCCTTCTCTTTATTATTTATTACTCACTGATAGTGGAGAACCAGAGAGATTTGATGAAGCAATGAAGGTAGATGCCAGGAAGAAGTGGGAGCAAGCCATAGATGAGGAGCATCAGGCTCTCATGGAGAACCAGACATGGGATTTGGTAAAGCTACCCGAAGGAAAAAGAGCATTACAGAACAAGTGGGTGTTCAGAGTCAAAGAGGAAGAAGGAGGCAACAAAAGATACAAGGCCCGGTTGGTGGTCAAGGGGTTTGCACAGAAAAAAGGTATAGATTTTGATGAGATTTTTTCTCCTGTAGTAAAAATGACTTCTATTAGAACTGTTCTAGGAATAGTTGTAGCAGAAGACTTACACTTAGAACAAATTGATGTAAAGATAGTTCGGTATTTGTGAGGGACCATGGAGACAGTTTTGTGCTACAGTGGATCAAACACCATTTTGTGTGGTTATGTAGATTCAAATATGGCTGGAGATGTAGACAGCATGAGGAACACAACAGGTTATGTTTACACTGTAGGTGGAACAACAGTAAGCTAGATTTCACGACTACAAAAGTTGGTGGCTTTGTCAACCACGGAGGCTGATTATGTTGCTTCCATAGAGGCAAGCAAGGAAATGATTTGGTTACAACAATTACTTGAGGAGTTGGGGCATAAGTAAGAGGAAGGAAAGTTTCGTAGTGATAGTCAGAGTGCTATACACCTAGCTAAGAACTCTGCTTTCCACTCTAGGACAAATTATATACAGTTAAGGTACCATTTCATCAGGACAACTTTGGAGGAAGAGAAGTTGAAGTTGGAGAAGATTCATACTAGTCAGAATCCTGTAGACATGATGACCAAGGTGGTCACAAGGGAAAAAATGAAGTTGTGTTCAACTTTGGTTGGTCTTCACAAAAACTAGTGAAGGGTTGAGAAGCTTGCTAAGAGGAAAACTAGTCTCCAAGTGGGAGATTGCTAGGTTGTGGAGCCTGTTTTCATGTGTGAAAGTGTTGAAGACTTTACACTAAGAGTACTGTACACTTTTCATGTATCCTCGCCGGGGTTCGGGGGCGCAGCCCCAAAATATTTTTTTTAGGCGTAAATTTTGTTGGCCTCGAAAAAATGCACCCGACATATCGGGAAATGTGCTCTTTTCATATGGGCGAGATTTTTGACCCATAGGTTTATGGGACGGGTTTTGCCCATGGTTTTGATACCCACGGTTTTGTAAAACTACTTAAGCAGTTATCTATTTATATGGTTTTATGCATATGATAGAGGTATGAAGAACATTGCAGATGTGCTTTGAATTCGACTGTGAATTCTGTAGAGTTTGTTGAGCATAGCTCCAAATGGATCTGGGTATTGTATTAAGAGAGCGGTGGCTTGTAATAAAATCTGAGCAAGTGATTCTTGGTGTACGTAGCCCAAATTGGGTGAACCACGTTAAATACTGTCTCTTTGTGTTGTGTTATTTTATTCTGTAATTTTATTTGAGATCTGTAATAATTTCTGCATATTAGTTTCTACTGTTACGATTCCGTGAGGGATTATTCCGCATATTTTATCCCTTATTTCCTAACACATATGTGAGAAGAAGTTATTGGTACTGGCTTCCCCATTTATCTTGCAAAGCAATTTAGTGATAGCATCAACTTCATGTACAAGATTGGATCGTGGAAGAGTCCTCAAAAATTTTGATGGTGATCTAGGCTTCTTCATGTATCTGCTGTTTATTATACCCAAAAAATATGCTTTATGATTTTCCCATATGTTACCATCATCCTGCATGCTAATTGCAATCACCACTGGCCATGCCGAAAGCTTAAGGCAATAATTAATGAATTGTGCATTCAACCTAATTATTGTCTTCCTTGCAACATCTTAGCATCCAACCTAATTATGATAAGAACTTGCACACTCCATAACAAACTCAGAAAATTGAGTTGTGACTGTAAACATTGAAGCTTGAATAATTCCATTACTTTTTACTGCCCGCATAAGGGATGATCTTCCAATGGCCTTGGATCTTTTAATAAAATCAGTGATAGATTCAGGGCCCATGTCCGTATCATTGATTTTGGCAATCCTGGAAGTAATGCATGATTCTGTTGACCCTTCTCTTTCATCACACTACATCACACCTGGAATAATATTTGTCTGAGTTATTTTTCTTTTATTTTTGCCAGAAAACCTCGCAATTGGATCAATTTGTGCAGAACTTGCAATTCCTTCTGATTCAGAAGATATATTCAATGTATCTAACATTGATTGTGACTTCTTTTCACCAATATGAGCACCTTTGATGAATACCTGTAATTGATTCAGACAAATATGGAGTCCACAACATGAATGCTTAATTTTTATCACCAAAATCTGCACATAAACCCTGCTACCCTAAAATTTGAGACTTTTCTTGCATGCCAAACAAGCTAAAATATTATTTAATTCACCTGGGCACTTATACCAACATGCAGATGCTCTGAATAATAAAAAGAAAACTTCTCTAACACTAGGTGCCAAAACTGGAAGCTTCTCAGCAATGAAAAATATTCTTTAATGCAAATCACTCCTTCCCTTGGCACCAAAATTCTCCAGGGAAACATGCTCCATCAAAAAGAATTAATTCTCTCCTCCTTATGGCGTCCTATGCTTATATAGCTAACTGCATGCTATTTTTAATAATTGCTTCTTCCTATTTTTAAAAATTATTAATAATAAGTTATGCTCTTTCTCTCAATTTGGGCACCCAAGTTTGCATGCTTTTGCTTGCTTTTTTATTCAATTCTTTTATTTATTTTTAGCATGATTATTTTCCTTCTCTTTAGCTCATCAAGTTTCTTTGAATTTGCATCTATTTTTGGCACCCACCTTAGCTAGGAATAATAAAAATAAATATCATTAAATGCATGCAATCATGACAAGGTGGGTTGCATTTTTTTGCTAGGAGACATGCTAAAAATAAGAAGTCCAAGCAATGAGAATTTTTACTCTGCCGGACAGCTCCAAAAATCCCATCCTTCACTTAAGTGATTTGTCTTTAATTATGGGAAAAAATAACCTTCCAGGTAGGCATAAAATTCCCACATGCCTGCCACTACCAAAATTCCCATTGGCAGCTTAAAGTCTTCTTACCAAAAATTGCATCTTGCATAAAAAGAGTTTCTTTCTTAAAAATGTGACTTGCATGGGTGAATAAAAATTCCTTGATGGGAATTCTTACCCTATCTGGTAGCTTTAAAATTCCCATTGGTACTTTAAGTGATTTATCTTTCATAACGGGAAAAAACAACCTTCCAGGTAGGCATAAAATTCCCACCTGCCTACCACCACCAAAATTGCCATTGGAAGCTTAAGTGATTTGACTTTAATGATGAGAACAAACAAACTTTCAGGCAGACATAAAATTCCCACCTGCTTGCCACTACCAAAATTCCCATTGGCAGCTTAAAGCCTTCCTTCCAAAAAGTTTGACTAGCATGGGAGAAGCTTATTTTAATTAAATTCTTCTTTTTTGTCAGAAATTAACACTCCATGATTAATTTATTCCTTTGTCTGAGGCCATGGATGACTTCTAGAACTTCCAGGAAAATAAATAGACTATACAGAATGAAGGAACAAATCAAGGTGGATTTAATAGATAGACTGTGGAGAAAACCGAAAAAAAACACAAGAAATAAATAAAAACGGAAAATGTTTCCAGAAGTTGTAGACAATTGCTTTACCGAATAACTGGTTAGTAAAAACTCATCCCTGGTGAATACCCTATTAAGAGATGAGAATACTGGCATAAAAATCTTCAGTAGGGTTCAATTGAGGTACGATTTATTTATTAAATAAATAAAATAAAATTCTCTCAGACAAAACGTGGTGAGGAGATAAAATTAATTTTAGTATGTGGGTATTTGTCGAAATTGGCTTATATGATTCACTGGGACTATTTTGGCGTAATTGAGACAAGTGCAGACAATAAAAACACAAAACAACCCATTGCTTTGAAAAGAACAATTTTTTTAAAAAAAGGGTAGTCCCAGATTTTAGGGTGAAATATGGGGACACCAAAGTTTTTGCGATTTTAGTAAGATCTACGATTTGAAAGCTAATATGGCTTACTTTTAATGTAGTTTGACATGAAACATTGTTCATATAAGATCAAGTTTAGTTTAATCATAAAAACTCCTCAAAATCAGATGAGATTCAATTAGGATTCACAAGCACTAAAATATATATATGGATTTGGGAGTAATAATTAATGGACACTAAAAGGAGGGAATCATAGAAAGATTTTTTTTCTCCAAATAGGTGAGGGCCCTAATTTGTTTTCCCGATAGATGAGGGTCCCAATTGAATTTAAGAATAATTTAGGTAATCTATTAGGGACCCTCACCCATGGTGCACCAAAAAAAAATACATACAATATATTGGTATTAGTAAGAGAATACGTGTAGGAAGAAGAAAGAGGTCCCCGAGAATAAAAACATATATAAGTAGATAGACAATACAAATGGATGCCCAAAAATTTGAAAAGCGAGAAAAACACCTTATTCATCATTACAATAAGACAGAGTCCGGATCCCCTGACATTCCAAGTGGGTACAACTGGTGGTGGAAGATACTTGTTAAGGAGCTCCTCCTTACTAGCTAGAACCATCAAATATTGAATTTAAAAGATTGGAACCTGATAATTTGTAGGGGTCTATTTTTATTGAAAACCAAAGGAGAATTTCATAGTGAAATTGAAGTTGGATTATATATAAACAAATTGATTAGTTTCACACTGCTATATCAATGGGATACTTCTTGGGATAAATATAGGAGATGGGAAATAATAACAGTGCTGTGGGAAAGAATAACAGTGCTGGGCCTGATAGTAATGACAGTCTCCTCTAAGTTGGTTTTTGTGGAATTTTGACAGAATTTCAATGATCTACTTTATGTGTAGAGAAAGAATGTTTCTATTGTCCTTATCTCCAAACATCCAAAGGTTAGATAACCAAATTAAATTAAGAGTCTCATTACTTAGGTGTAAAAAATATTAATGTTTATTTGATATTATAATCCATGGCTATGTACAATGCCTATGTTTAGCATACATTTATACCTAAAGGTCATTCTCTCATTCCTTCAACAAAATACTTTTATAACACCATAGTGAAGGCCATCAAAGCCATCAAATGGTACTCCCCCTTAATTCAAGAACTTTCTCCAACGTGGATCGTAACATGGCTTCCTCTTACCAGTAACAAAGCCACCCTCCTATTAAGGTTGACACTATGTCTAAAACTAATCAACTTCTCTTATTGAGGATTTAGAGCGCGAGGGTGAATAGAAATATTATCATCACTCCCAAAATGTAATAGTTACTAGTAGAAAACCCTCAATATCAAGGAGAAACTATGGAATTAGTCCAATCTCGCATGAACACATCTCATACTTCTAGAGGAAAGATTTTTGTAAGCATTAGGAGAAATCATAGTATGCCATGTTCCATCCTATCTTCATATACAATCCCATATCTATGTTGCCAAGAAACATGTATGGGTTCAAAACGTGGAATACAGAGAGAGAGAGAGAGAGAGAGAGAGAGAGAGAGAGAGAGAGAGAGAGAGAGAGAGAGAGAGAGAGAGATGCGCGCTCTCATTTTCACACACACACACTATACTGCCACAAAATCATGCACTTTAGATATTATTTAATCCCGGTCTCATACTACTATTTAGAAGGTTCTTGAATGAAGAAAGTACTAATTAACCCTCGTCTTTTGGCCATCTTGTTTTATTTTATTTCGTCATTCCCGATCTCTTACATCCACATGCCCAGTTAACTTTTGTCACTTTCCATTATTTTAGCCTCAACTGAGGCACCCAGGCTAGTACTGGGGCGCCCATGGGTACCATGGTCCCACCATGGGCACCCTGATGCTTCTTGATATTTCCCGCCACTTTTTGAGATTTTTCTATCCGTTTTTGTTTCTTATCTTTTTGGTGGTTGGCCATTTCAGGGTTAATTACAAAATTAGATCAAGAGAACCCTATAAATATAAAGTTATGAGACCATAATGAGGGACCAAACACTAGTCACTACTATCATCCATCTAGAGTTGCATCCATTTGGAGATCATTTGCATCCATTAGCTCCATCACAAGGAAATGGCTGGTTCATCTACATCACTCAAGCATAAAGGGATGGATTCTATTCTATTCCATGCACACATTCTATTACATTTTCTACATTTAGTTATTGCTTGCTATTTCACAAAGTGTGATTGAAACAAGAGCACCTAGGGCACATTATGCACACACTCACCAAAACTACATTTGGGTCCGAAATGTAGTGCAACACTCAGTTAGTAAGCCCACTGTTGTGGCAGCTGAGGTCAGTTCGACCCATTCATTTGCATTTTTTTTAGGGTTTTGATACTTCTTTTGGTCTTTTATAGGTATTTTCATCATCTTGGATTATTAGAGGCACCTGGCGAAGGGAAATTAATCTAATGCGACACACAGTGAGGGTTTCTGACCACCTTCCAAACCTGTGAAACTCAGTTCTGGATCTTTTACACAGACCAGGGCACCCATTCTACAGAGCAAGGTGCCCATAGGTGCCCCAATCCATCTTCAGGAACTCCATTCTGGCTAAACAACTCAGATCCATCATTTTCGGGGTTTTTACATAGTCGCTTCTACTTTCTGTTTCTCCAGTAACTTCATCAACACAGTTCAAATCACCACCAAATCAACTAAGTCACTTCCATACTTCTCTTGCTCATTAGAGTTTTTACTTTCATTAGATTAGTTTTTCTGGTCATTTCTCTATTTGTTTACTATATTTACATGTCGTTCTAGATTAGATTAACTATCCACTATATATTAATTTTGGTTAATCATTTTGGTGAACCCGAATCGATCATTCATGCTTCTAGATTCTTCATTCATACCTTATCCTTCTAGGGTTTATTCTCTTTTCATTATGGCTCAATCTCATGAAGCCTTTACTGAAGCTCATCTTAAGGCCATTAATGATCATATTGCTGAGCACCCTCAAGATCTAGACTTACTTTTACATGTGGCTCGTGAGGAAGCTACTAATTTGGTGGAACTCAATGCTTCCACGGCCATACCAACTTCTGTTGCTACTCAACCACTTGCTTTTACTCTTCCACCTATTTCTACTATTCCCATTTCTGTTACTACTCCTACCAATCATTTTACACCACCCTTAGTTTCTCATATATGACAAGTTTCATCTGTTGGCAATCAAGACTTAACTTCTCTTTATCATGACCTTCAAGCTCAAATTCATAAAGTTACAACAAGGCCACTTTACATGCATCACCATCTTTAGATTCTACTTTATTATTACATACTCCATTCGCACTTTCCATCTTTACTTATCCACTTCCTCCTAGATTTGTCACTCCTAAACTTCCCATTTTTCAATGGGCATGGTGACCCATGGGAGCATCTTAGAGCATTTCATGTCACTTGTCTTGATTTCGCTAATCATCATATTCTTCTTGCTAAACTCTTTCCTCGTAGTCTCCACGATTATGTGATGAATTGGTTATATGACCTACCTATCCACTCGATAACTTCCTTCATGCATCTAGATGATGCCTTTCTTACTCATTTCTCCATCAATATCAGCTCTAAGATCTCTTACGCTCAACTAGCACAACTTAAACAAGGATCAAATGAACACCTCGCTAACTATGTTTTGAGGTATAAGAACAATCTAGCCAAGATGACAAATGTTCTTGTAGACTCTGAGCTTCATAAGTTATGCATTCATAGTATCTAGCCACCTCTTCAGGAGAGTGTTCTCTTTGAAACCTCTCCTTCATTTGATCAACTTTGTTAAACTCTTAAGCTTCATGAGACTAAACTCCTATCCATATGAAAACTTAAGTATTATGAGAAAACATCATCCATCACACATGTTTCCAAACAATCCACCATTCAAACCCTTACCACAACTAAACCAACAGACAGACTAAAACTATTGTCAACAATATCTACTAAGGAGGTCCAATCGTCAAACAACGCCCTTTTACAATTTAGTAAACCTTTGGCTCCACATGTTCTGATTGAAATAACTTCTCAAAGAAATCTTATTACCCTTCCCCATCACCACTTCAGTTAGACCCATCATCATCCAAAATTTAGGAACTATCAATGAAACTCTTATTGTGATTATCATCAATGCATGGGACATTCTACAAATCGATGTTTCAAACTTATACAATCATTTAAGATCTAATTGATGACAACAAACTTGAGTTTCCAGAATCTACTAACTCTACCCTAACATTAATGAAAAGGGTAAACTCAAGATCTTTAACAATGAATCTCAACAATGTGACAAGAAGACAATTCATCAACTTTATGTCAATCATATGTATCAGTAGTACCTCCTCCTGCATTCAGGAGCTCTGGATTTCTTAGTTTCTAAAACTAAAGCCTCGCCATCAATTATTTCTTTCTCCAATGTCGATTATCATGTGAATTTCACATCTAATCATTTACATATCAATGCATCTATTGGCTCAACCTCCATTAAAAACACTAAGGTTGACCCATCATGGCCTGTTAGTGCATGCTCTATTTCACTTCTCAAGGCTATCATCTATCCTCCATCACAAATTGAGTACCCTTTCAAAAAAACCCTTTGGTGTTGTTAAGCTACATGTTATGGTTGGTCCTCTTACTCTGCTTGTTCCTTTCCTCATTGGAAACACAGTTGATGGATGTGACATGCTTTTGGGTCTTAATTGAATTTGTCTCTCTCATTCTATCATTTCTATGAATCATCTGCGACTTAAATTTATTCACAGCAATCAAGTCATTTTTATTTATGGTGTTCCTCTATCCGCTCCATGGTTTTCATCTCCTCCCACCATAGCTGGCACACCATTTACTTCTTCTAGCATGTCACATTCTATGTTTCTCAAAGCACAGTCTACTCCTAGCTCACCTACTTGAGCCTCGTCTACACGATCGTATCGTTCCACTAGTCCTACACATAGGTATAGGCCCATTCCTTGGACAGTTACTGAATCTCAACATAGGTCACCACCTCAGTTTATTCCACGCTGGTCTTCTTTATCTTCACATTCTGCATCACATAGATCTCCATCACCAAAAAATTTTGTGACGCCAAGACCTTATTCACATATTCATCCCTTGCATGCACATAGACTTTATTCACCAACACAATGCTTATCTGCCATACCACCACTATTAGAGCATAGTCATATGCTTTCATCATCACATTCATCGAATAAATGACATTCGTCCTTCATGGTTATTGGTTAGCTCATTCATGTACACTTAGGGGGCATAACATCTAATACATCTCCCCCCACCCATCCCCACATCTACACATCTATCATATGTGCATTCTCATACCTCAATCTTCTCACATAAGCATGCTCATTACATGTTTTAGCGTCATCATTACCCAATGACACACTCTTGTGCTTCGATTCACACTTGACTGTTGAGGGTTTCCTACACATGAATTCCACACACTTCACACTAGGTTTTACACACAACATCTATTCATCACACATCATCATACACATACACTGCACATCATACACCATACACCATTTCCACATACTATACTAGTTCAACATCACATTACATACTAATCATACATCACATTATTCTACATTACTAGTCTACATTACACATCTACATACCACATTATACTATTACTTACATTTTACACTTATTCTACACACCTCATCTTGCATTAACACATTCTACACATCACATATTTACACATTCTACTCATCATATGGTCATCTATTATCACACATATTACATACTCTTCTACGCACTGCACTCACTACCCTATGATGCACTTTAGTTCCTCAGTCCATACTCGACTGTCGAGGGTTTACAAATCAAATGGACCTTACATTCATCATGCGTTTATCATTCTACCTTCCATTGTGTGACATTACTAGGTTAGTGACACACACTTTAGGCTAAATGGTCACCTATCCCTTCATCTTGTAGTGGTATATGATTTAGGCTACATCACCACTCCTTACTATTCATCTTGTAGTGGACATAGTGCTATATAGGCTACACACTCCTCTTATCATCTTGTAGTAATATATGCTTTAGGGCTAAACCATCACTCATACATTCATTTTTTCCTGATACATGCTTAGGCTATAAGGTTCACACACACTTCTTCTATATGTCGCATATCATCATCACTACACATACATACTCATCACAATGCGTTAGACACCACACACACTATTCGACCATTTCCTAATGACACACTCTCATTTACGGTTCATTCTTGACTACTGAGGGGGCAAAAAAAATAAACCTCACTACATACATTTCCATTCACTCGGGGGGCATGCAGCTCATATCACTCCATTTTGCATTTCATTCCATCCATCCACAACATACTGCATATTATGGTTGCTTTTACTCTTGCTTACTTTTGTTTGTTCATGGTCACTTTATTACACATGCTAGTTAGATTACTTGTATGTCATTTATCTATATCATCCACACATGCATGTTCATGTCTTTTTCTAGTTGTGATCATAGATGTAGGTCTCTTACATGCAACATGGATGCTCGCCTTCTACCCTTCCTACACTGGTCGTTGGGGGCATCCACATTCATCTCTCACAGGTGTTATTGTTTCATTTTGTACTTAGCACTTTACATTACTTGGTTATACATGCTTTTGACATACTAGTTATCTTTCTAACATGCTAACGGGTGCTTCATGTGCAACATTTGTTATGTAGGGATATTTGCTTCCATACTTGTTTGTTACATTGTCTGCTATTGTTTTCTCTTGTTTGTGGGCCTTGCCCTATGTTTGGTGTGCACACTTGTTTGTTGTTTGCGGCCATGATGGCCTTTTGTGTCTTGCGACATCGTGAGTGATGTCCCATGTTTGTAGTCAATTTTTTATAGCGTACTTTGTCTTCTTGTGTGTTTACTACATTTCTTGGTAGCTTTTACACTTTTTGCGTAGCTTACACACTATTTTCTATATGCATGCTTGTTCGTACTAACACTTGTCTTTGGCTAGCCTCTTGTTTGTGTGTGCCTTGGTTTCTACCAAGAACTTTCCAGTGTAAAATTTACGCGGTTGGTCCTCTTTTGGGGCCGCATTCTCCTATCAGTGATGTCGCATGCACCCCAAAGAGGGGGGCATCATTTGGGATTTACATACTAACACAACACATTTACACTGGTTCAGTTCAGTGCACTTTCCGCCCTTGGCATTGTGGGTTACATACAACGAGTGGGTTCAGACCAGTCTACGAAACCCCACACATAATTGATTTTATAGGACATGGCATCCTTAACATTCTGGGAAGCAGTTATAGGCTCAGAGGTTACAGTGGGTGTGTCTCCCTACACTACTTCGGCCAAAAACATCGGATCACCCAAAAAACCAGGATGTACAAAGATCTCTTCACACACATTTAGGGAAGTAGTTAAAGGTTGGAGGATACAATGGAACTCCTCCCTATACTTCTTCGGCCTATAGCGTCGGATCACCCAAAAAACCCTGACAACACAGGATATCCTTTTACACTCTCTTTCTCGACATGGATCAGGTGCACATGTTCTATTTACACATTGTCATTCATGTATTTTACATTTACATACATTTACTTGCATATTTTACATTGCATTTTTACACATACATACATATTTAACTGCTTAATTTTTTTCTCTTTACAGGTCTGACTGTATGAGAAACAAGAAGCCAAATGGGGGCAATGAAAACAACAAAAACAACAATGTCAACAATAACACTTCACGAAAAGACACACCTTACTAACCATGCAAGTATATCACACATTAGTAACTACACACACATTTTCGCCCTAGGTTCAATCTCATCATTTTGTTGCACATTTTCATCTTTAGTTTCCATGCTCCATCATATTTTTGTCATTCCACGCTTTTTATAGTCCATTGACGCATTTTCTACTACAATATTCATGGACATTAGGTACACATCTCTATCTACTTTATGTTACCAAGCTTTCCGCTCACCAACATAAAGTGGGGGCAAAATGTAGTCACAAAATCATGCACTTTAGATATTATTTAATCCTGGTCTCATACTACTATTTAGAAGGTTCTTGAGTGAAGAAAGTACTAATTAACCCCCATCTTTAGGCCATCTTGTTTTATTTTATTTCATCATTCCTGACCTCTTACATCTACATGCGTAATCAGATTTCATCACTTCCCATTATTTTAGCCTTGACATGGGCACCCAGGCTAGTATTGGGGGCACCCATGGTCCCTTGATCACTTCATTGCCCCGATCCTTTTTCCTGCCACTTTTTGGGCTCTTTCTATCTATTTTAGCTTCTTATCTTTTTGGTGGTCAGCCATTTTGGGGTTAATTAAAAACTTTGATCAAGAGAACCCTATAAATATAAAGTTATGAGACCATAATGAGGTACCAAACACTAGTCACTACAATCATATATCTAGAGTTACATCCATTTGAAGATCTTTTGCATCCATTAGCTCCATCAAAAAGACAAGACTGGTTCATTTACATCACACAAACATAGGGGGAGGGATTATATTCTATTCCATGCACACATTCTATTACATTTTCTACATTTAGTTATTGCTCACTACTTCACAAAGTGTGACTGAACACAAGAGCACCTAGGGCACATTATGCACACACTCACCAGAACTACATTTGGGTCCAAAATGTAGTGCAACACTTAGTTAGTAAGCCCACTATTGTGACAGCTGAGGTCAGTATGACCCATTCATTTGCATTCTTCTCTTTTTAGGGTTTTGATACTTCTTTTGGTATTTTTCAGGTCTTTTTCATCATCTTGGATTATTGGCAATACTTGGCGAAGGGTAGGGAATCTGATGCAACACACAACGAGGGTTTCGAACCACCTACCAGACCTGTGAAACTTAGTTCTGGATCTTTTGCACATGTCAAGGCACCCATTATGTAGACCAGAGCGCTTGTAGGCACTCCAGTTCCTCTCCAGGTGCTCCATTCCAACTAGACATCTTAGATCCATCCTTTTTAGGGTTTATGCACAATCGCTCCTACTTTCTGTTTCTCCAGTCCCTTTTGTGACACAATTTAGATCTACCTACTAATCAACTAAGTCACTTTCATGCTTCTCTTGCCTATTAGGGGTTTTACTTTCATTAGATTAGTTGCTTGGTTCATTTCTATATTTGTTTATTGCATTTAAATGTCATTCTAGATTAGATTAACTATCTCTTATATCTTAATTTTAGTTAATCACATACATACATACATACATACATATATAGTACTCATTTTTAGAGTTTTAGTACACACACACACACACACACACACACACACATACACACACACACACACACACACACACACACACACACACACACACACACACACACACACACACACACACACACACACACACAGTACTCATTTTTAGAGTTTTAGTCCATAAGAGTAAAACACTCAAAATATTGTGTACTCATTGAAGTTCAAAAGATTCAACAAAGTTACGATTTCATACACACATGATTATAATCTATATTTTAGAATATATCATCATAACCATCCCCATGAATGCCATTAACAGCTCCACTATCCATCCCTTGTATAAAACTTCATGCTATTTTAAACATCACTACTAAATAATCAAAGTTGGGCGAGAGTAGTACTAGAAACATCAGAGTCACTAGCCTCAAGATGAATATACCAAATTTTGTTGGGACCTCTAGTATAGTATTTAGTCTTATGTGATAAGATGCACAAATTGGAATATACATACACCAAATCCTCAACCTTCTTGGGTGATAACTTGTTCTATTTTGTTGAGTGGATGAAGGTATATGTACTACAATTCTGCTATGTTGAAGAATTACTAGCCACATGTTTTAAAAAAGGTGGTTAGAAATTTCAAATTAGTAAAATATCCTAATAGTTTAATTTTATAATTAATAAACAAAAAATTGAATTTATTTTATACATGCGAGAGGATTTTTGATGGAAATAGGTAATAGGTACTTGGCATCATGACCATGAACATACCACTACATGATTGGGGCTATGGTTTACTTGTCACATAATGCCTCAATTTCATTCATACTATCGTTAGACATAGAGACAAAGATCCCCATTTTATAAAAGATCACACCAACTACATATGGACTAGGAAAAAGCCTCCAAAATACTACCCTATTTCCATTTACAACTTCTTGGTCATTAGTGGTTGCCTATTAGGTAGCCCAAATATTTAATTGCTATGATATTAGGGATTCAAGACATATACAAGGAGATGCAATGGGGTGGTCATTTTATTTAACCTCCTCATGATCACGCTCTTAACTTCATTGTATAATTTTTCTTTAGCATCTTGATATTTCCTATGTATGATGTCTCTATTTTTTCAAGCATAGAGTCAATTCCATCATAGATTTCCCCTATGTAAGTGTAATATTTGTTTGAATATCACTCATGGATAAAATAGGCTCAATAAAACTGAGAAATTACTCAAATTTTTCCCACAAATCATCATCAAGTATCAATGGTGTCATCTTAATGGATCATTATGTGTTTTCTTGCCTCTAAATGGGCCAAATTTCATGAATCACCATATTTCTTAAGGTTTGTTCTACCTTCATGAGTTTTATCAAGACACATGTGTGAGATGAAAATATCGTTTCAACAACCTATTAAAATAAATTAGAACAAGTTAATAAAGTAAAAAATTAAATTTAAAATAAATTCAATTGATAATTTCATAGAAAGTTAGAAAGTAAAAATTAGAGGCTAGTAAATTGTTCCCTTACCTTTAACAACTCCAACCTTGAGTACCTCCTAAAGATATCCTGAGACATATGATGATTCATGACAAACATATGAAACTCATTTGCCTCTGTATAAATCTATTGTATCCATGGGATTTTTCCAATCTTATGCAACATCAAGTGCAAGGAGTATACTGCACAAGGTGTCCAAAATATCTACTCATATCACCCCTCTATAATCAACATTATTGGTCTATAATTTTTTTGCATTATTCGTGATGATTTGGACAAAATTTTGGGGGCTCATCAACTCAATATCCTTAATCAAAATACTAATAATAAATTGCACATATTTCACTTCACCCTCACAATCAATGGCCTTTAAGAACATTTCCCCTTTAGGGCACATTGCAAAAATGTTGATAAGGGGTTTATTTTGAGCATCTTTCCATCTATATCCAATAATAGATACCCTCGAGTCCTTCCAGGAATCTCCAATTGGCTGGAAAGAAGTATTTATATGGTCCTCTTCTTTAGCCAAAAATGATGTTTGAATCTTTTCATAACGAAGGCGTTTCTATCCTTGTGGTGACTTATATTACTTTCACTATTTACTGTAAATATGGAGACCACAACACATTGAAGGGAAGTAAGTATGCATACACACATCAGGAAACATGCGTGTTAGAAATATCCCTTTTATCAATTATAAATGATTATTCTAATGGACCTTTATTTCTCTTTTGTGAGGTGGTCTCTTCCTCTATGGGAGTTTCAAATTCAAGTGGTTGGGTTGGACTTTGAATGGAAGGATGGTTTGATGGAGTGGGTCATTTTCTTAAAACCCTACTTTACAAATAAACAATTGTAGAGATAGCTCTTGCACCTTGTAAGTCAAAATATTCCTTATCTTTTATGTATGCCAAGATATGTGTCTTATAAACTTGGTACACTTTCTAATCCCTCTTCCCACTACCCCATTTAAATGAGTTTTGAGTCAGGTATATGAGGACTTGAACTACATAATGTAATGAATGCATATACAAGCTTGAGTGCCACCACCAATATTATTTTTCAACACTTGCACATGTCTCTAAAGAGGAACATTAATATCATGTTTCATGGGATCCATAACCTCCCTTTGGATTGCTTCCCCATACCCTCATTCTAAAACTGAACTAGATGCCATTTATATTTTATATCTCAAAGTTCAAATCTATAATGAAAAAATTAAAAAATAATAAATAAAACTATACCCTACACATCCTTTTATATTTATGCTCATTAAGTTTTCCATGAAGGTGTGAGGTGAGAGAATGCACATATTTAAGAATTTTAAATTAAAAACAACAAAAAACTCTAAAAAATAAACACTAGGCATCTTATTTTACTTTTGATCACCACATTTAGGTCATATAGGTGGGAGGTGAGAGCATAGATAGAATCTAGATGATATTTTTAATTAAAAGAAACAAAAGAACTATATTATTAAAAAATACAAAGGAAATATTACATTTTTTCTTTATGTAGAGTTTAAAAATTAGAACTAAATATTATGTTCAATGATCATGAATGATGTATACATTATGCATCCATCATTTGTGATTATTAATCACATTAACATTTAAAAAGAAAAGAAAAGATGTTGAAAAAACCCAAAATTTCCTCCTTGGAGTTGATCCTTACAATTTTGTTTCTAAAATCCTCAATGCTCTCAGCTCTTAGTATCACTTCCTAATCTCTTACTTCAAACCACTCCTCGATGCCTCTTTGCTCTTCATAGTGCTAAGTGTTAGTTTAATTAAAATTGAATTCAAAAAGAGAAAGAAATGATTGTTTTTTAGAATGGATGCCATTATATATATTTTAAGAAGTGTCCTTAGGAAGGATGGGTGGATAGATTAGGGTTAGAAGTAATAAATTATAAAAAAGAAAGTTTTTTGGCTTTTAAACATGCCCTTTGTTGTATTTATGGTATGGAAATGCCCCAAGTATGACAAAGTCATATTAGTGGAATTTTCGTGTTGTACTTGGTTTGTGTGCACATTTTGGGAACACTTACCTGTACTCATATCAAACACATTTCCAAGGGATATAGGTGGGTGTCATTTCAATGCTATTGAGGACCATCTATAACTACAACTGTGACATGTATTACCATCAATAATGCATTCCCTCAAACTAACAATACCAACTCTAAGAAAATTAAATTCCTCTAATGAATTCTACTCAAATGATCATACAAGTTTTGGATCAAATCACTAATAGGAAAAAATTATCGTCATCCAATTCATAAAAATGCAATCCCGAAACAATTAATATAAAAAAAATAAATGAGGATTGTTAAACCAACATCCTCTCCCTCCCTTCCTTGTGGGTAATCAAGAGAACCCAATCCCACAACCATCATTTTATAACAAGGTTCTTAAAAATCTATTAAATGAGATATTAGCACCCTACATTACTTATATGGGAGTTGGGGGAATGATCCCAACCATCATCTATGATGGGGATATCGATCCCACATTTTATCTCAAATTTTTTGATAATCCCTATAAATGTTGGATCAAAACAAATTATTACACAACTACCAAGCTAGTGGAAACATCCCTAACAAGTAACACTTTTGATTGGTACAATCACCTCAAACCTAACTCAATAGTCAAATTAGAAGGTTTTGTCAACATTATAGCTCAATAGTTTCAATATCATGAATTAACCAATGAAAACTTGTGTAACTTCATCAATTATAAACAACTATAACATGAGATGACCTATGACTTCATCACATACTGGAAATGACCCAAAATTTTGATCATAATATAATTGAAGAAATATTATTCAAGCTCTCCACAATTAGACTAAATTCTTGACTCCTATACAAGGTTAGGCCCTCTCTAAATAATTTGGAAGAAGACTTTAACCAAGAAAAAAGACTATAAAATGTTGTGCTAATTTGATATGCCTCAATTGAAGCAACCAACCCAAATGTTCATTAGATCCAGTAAAGACCACCATGCTACTTATGATTGCATCTATAACATCCAAGATCATAGATTTTCTTCAGAATAACCATAAATACAATCATGCATAATAACTTGCAAAATGCAACACCTTCCCAACTTATGAGAGTCTCATTTAACTTGTCCTGAACTAGGTGATATTAGTCACCAACTTATAAATAAATAAGAATATAGAAAGCAATTGTCGAGACCTCAACCTAGAGAGACAGATGGTATAACAAGATTTTTTTTCTTAGTTCCACACCATTTGGAGTTTCTCTTGAAAACTATCAATCCCTAAAAGGTCTTTTATATTCCTTAATCCTTGGACAAAATTTTTATCATGATGCCATGGATAGGGAAAATGATATATACATATCTTAGAGATAATAATTTTCATCTAATAAACAAAAATAAATAGGTTTCAAAGTCAACAGGTATTTATGAGAAGAAAAAAGGTATCGTTACAAAATCATTGGGCTGGTTATGTAACCACTAGTGTTTTTAGGTGGCATTTGCATAGCCATAAATGATTTTATAACTTCCAATATACTAATACTAGCGGTTTCACCAAAATTCAAAGAAAAGGCTAGTAACACCCATAAAATGATGTGTATTCTGATCTAAACAATTTTTTTGATTTTCCAATGGATGACAGGAGATTATTGACATGAAAAATAAAAGGATTTCTTTCTGAGGAAGGCGTAAGAGAACCAAAAATGATGCTAGTTTGTACGTAGTTGTAGATGAAAGTTTGTAAGTGGGGAACATAGAGGAGAAAATTAGGAGTACCATAATTTATCATGTACTTATTTAAGATCTCTTTGTAACATTTATCTTTCACCATAAATAATATGAGAATATGGGAAATATCCATTCCCAATTGGTTTTCCCCACACTAGAGTTTCCACAATAAACATATTTTTTCTATGTCATCTTTCTTGTTTACAATTACTATATGTTGTATGTTTTAGTCATAGCTCATTACAATATCCATTATAGTAACTAAAATACACTAGCTATAAGTCAATTAGATTCATGTCTATCATTTAAAACAAAGATTTGAAATAGAACAATTCTATAAATTTCAAAGTAGGCCATCTTGAGAGGTTATATATCATTTTGGTATTATGCATGATTCATATATTTGAGAATTTTGGTAAGTTTTTAATTTATTTTCCTGATAATGATAAGATCACAAAGAGTATAATTTCTACCTTGTGATCTATACATATTTTCAAGAGGTTGGAATCAAAAGATAAGAGAAATGACTAAAAAATGCAAAAGAGGACTTGCAAAAAGATTTGAAACTTCAAAATCATGCATGGACTGTGTAGTCAAATCCCAACACATCATCAATGAACAATATAAGATCATAGATAGAAAAAATAGTATGTCGACGCAAGAGTTTTATCCCTAGACAATAAGTTTTGCATAGGAGATGGAGAGTCATGTGAAGAAGAGAACATGGTTGAGTATGAAGAGGAAGAACCTCCAAAAGATAAAGATAAAGTTGAGATAAAACTAGAATATATCCCTTTTAAAATTGAAACAAACTTTGAGATAAAAAAATATGAAGGACAAGTAGATCTTTAAGTGTAGGGTACATGGTTAAAGAAAATAGAGGTATATTTTAGTGTGTAAAAATTTAATGAGGATCAAAAGTTTATCTATGCATGTCTCAAAATGGAAGTTCACGATTTAATTTTTTTGTGAAATTTATATAATATATTATGAAAAAAAGAAGTATGTTGTAGCTAGGTGGGATGAATTCACATAATTTTTGCATAAGATTTTTTTGTCCTATTTGGGATCAAACTAATCAAAATATTAAGTGATAAAATTTTAGGTAAGCAAGTGGTCAAAGTGTGCAAGATTATAACACATAGTTTTGAAGGAAAGGCATGTTGATGAATATGAAATTGGAGGAAAAAAAAATTGATCAAGTAATTTGGAGATATCCATTCATGGATAAGGATACAAGTCATATAAAGTTAGAAAAAAGGTCCTTGTTGAGGCTTGTGTGCAAGAATATTACATTGAGGAAGAAAAGAAGAAAGGAGAAGGGGTGACCTCAAATAAAAATTAGCTCATAATTCAGTAGAAGAGAGAAATAAATAGCCTTACAAGATATTTCCATGGATTTAAGAGCTGATCGGAAGTGATCTGAGAATTGTGCAACAAGTGGCAGTGTTATACTTTCAATCCATCTCGAAGATCATGAAGGAAAAATGAGTTAAGAAAACACACACAACTTCTTGATTTTTCAATGGTGTCTCCATAAATTAATATATAAATTTTTCTCGGCCAAAGTTAATAAATCCTGTCAAGAAAATGACTCCATCAGACTATGAGATGACAGCAATTACCTTGGGTCCAGCAACACATGAAGGAGATTCTCATTTGTTCAAGGAGTAGACCTATTGCTCATCTGAAGGGAATATTGAACAATTGGAAGAACATGTTAAAACTCTCATTTCCTATGTTCAGTCATTCATGGATCCTAGTGCCATCCCATATTTCCCTACCGAATATGTTACCCCAATAAGTAGCTTCAACCCCAAGTCAATCAAGAAGTTGGAAGGCTACTCAATACAAGGAAGGGTCAATGACATGTGGGTTGACAAGATCCTCGAGAAAGGTAAAACCTTTTTACATGAGATCCTCTCACTATTTGAGCTTGTGTTTACCAACACTATGAAGGTAAGGATGATTAAAGATGAAATTGAGAAGGAAAAGGCTCATTGAGACCAAATTCTTCCGTTGCTGACAGAGATGGGGAGCCTTGATTCTTTTGTGTTTGTAGGAAAAAATGTGTTGAATTCTATAACAAAGAATATGTATCCAATTTGGTCTCGAACATTGGTTGCCTAGTATGAAATGTTGAATAGTTCTCTTGAGGAACTTGACACTCGTGATGAGATCATTTCATAGATGTGGGAAACATAAATAATGGAGTGCAGAATCTTGGAGCACCTTCAGTAAATGATAATTCCTTGATGAATGATCTTATGAGGCTATTGACATTTCTGCAATCATGTAAAAATGGAAACTCAAAAATTCATTTCAAACGAGAGGCATTGATGTGATGTACCTAACTAAGGGGAATGAATACAATTTTATTAGTGTTTTTAGCTTGCAACAATTGATTAACAACATGCAATTTGTAGCTATGTGTGCTATTGCGGAATGTCACATATCACTTCTACTGTCATCCCATGTTCATTTTTAGCAAGGAAATATAGAAGCCCCTAAGGACTAATGCATAGCCTTGTTGAAGGCGGGAATCACAACATAGGTGGGATAATTCATCCCATTGCAAGAAATAGAGTTGTAATTTGCATGGCAGAAGGTAAATTATTAGTTACATGCACATTAATTCTTGTTATTTCTTTATGTTTGAATGAGATTAATTGTGTTTTGAGTTGTTTAGTTCATTCCACAATTATCATTTACAGTAGTCAAATGTAAAAGGAAATAGACAACTCAATTATAGAATTTAATTTCATTTATCCATAAAGATATAAAAAATCAATTTTCCCACACAAGCCGTGGGATGTAACCTATGACTATTGAAGTAAAAGATGCATGTACATAAAGCTATAAGCAAAGGAATATAGAAAAAACCCATCATTGCCTTTGGGTCTTCTCTTGGTCTTCATCTAGTTTCAACTTCTTCATCCTTTTCTTCTGCATCATCCCGCTACACATTGTACCTAAAAAGAGAAGAGAAAATAATGTCATATTTCAGCTTAGGGTTTAATCTGTATGCTTGTGCTAAAATTTTCATGTAAATGAACCAATTGAAGTCAATAGACATAAGGTACATCAAAAGAGCTAGATACAGAATTAAGAAAGTACTATCTTCCAGAAGCACACGTGATTCTCAGAATCATGACAAAAAAAGAAGAAAAATCACTATTGAATACAAGAGAGGTTGAAAGCCTATTTATTCTCTAACTTTTGTATTAAGTGTGTAGGTACATGTAGCCGATGATAAATTATAAGATTAACTGTTATAAGAATGAAGTACAAGTGCAATCTACTGTATACTTTCAATGAGCAACTTGCAGATACAATTTCCATGAGCAACATTACACTTTTGCTGCAACTTTTGTTTTGGAGATAAACAACTTGGCTACAGAATTTGAGTCAAAGCATTATATCTGCAACAAATTTAAATTGTTCAAAATACTTTGTCAAGGAAAAAGTTACATGTGCACACTTTCAACATTTAGAATGCTTCATAACAGAAAGGAACAACCACTGTTACATTTATAGAATACTTCATGCATCATCTCAGTATAAAGTATGAGCAGTGCAATGTCATCAAGAAAAGTCAACACTACAAAACTTGAGGGTGCCAAGAAAATAAGACATCAATTACAGTCCTTCAAGGCTGCAGACTAAACTGAGGTTTCACTCATACCATTTTATATTGACCAAGAGATAGAAGCAGTTACATAAAATAAGGTATTCATATCAAGTCCAAGATGTTTCACCACTCCCAACAAGGAGAATAAAATTATCACGGGTCCAAAGTTTGAACAAGAAGAAACATCCAATTTTTAGATCATTTTAAAAAAGCTTTCAAGATCGATTACAGTTCATCAAGTAACTAGAGAAAAAATTAGTGAACTGAAGAAAGCACCTAAACTTGCAAATTACCTTAAATAATTGAAGTTATGTTTTCAAATACATGTGCCATGAGGGAAAGAAAATGTCATCTTTTCATAAAAGAAAAACATGATCATATTGAAGTATTCAGGGCTTTCAGACAGGAAGAGATACAAGTATCTAAGTTGGATGAGAAAAATCCAAAACAAGTTACAGGTACAAATGGATGACTAAATTATCACAATTTATCAAGTATAATGTACAATCATGAAACCTTTTTATAGAAGTCAAAGTCCAGGTACAACTAGCTGCAGGTAAAATGACGAAACTCATTGCAGTCAACAAAGTATAACAGGTATAGAAATGATCAAAATTCCAAAGCTTATCAATGATTCAGAGTGCAATGAAAAACTTCTTTAAAGATAATAATACAAAAGATCATGTATATAATAGAGAAGGAGTGCAAATCTAAATCTTCAAGTTCAAGAACATCCATTATTTGTAAAGGATCAAAAGATAAGGTAGCATTTTCTATCAATAAAAATCTATAGAGTTTAATCCAAAAGGAAAATATTGTTCAGTTACAAGTGAACAAAGGGTTCAATCTTCATCAAACAACAAGGAAAATACAACATATCAAAGCATCCAAACTTGTAATTAGTGAGTATTATTCTAGTCACCTCTGAAATATATAGTTCAAATTTATTACATAAAAGTATTGCAGAGGTAGTTACAATTGAATGCTACTTTAAAAATGGAACATGAAAATTGCATGATCATTCTTCCTCAAGATTGAAGAAATCAAATTATCTACTCAAGATACACGTACCTTGAAGTAGTGCATGGTACAGTCCCAAAAGGAAGCTAGAAAAACAAAGTGTTTTGCATTGAAAATTTCAAATCATATCTACAGAAGGCCGACCCACATTCGAACATATTTATACTTTTGAATAATTTCATGAAGGTAGCCATATTGTTTTAGTTTCAAAGAGGCTTTCAAATAGAACGTATATTACACATCCATTCTTACTTGGGTTCGAAGAAATGAAACTTCATTAAAATATAAGAACCTTTCAAAAAATGTTCCAGATATATAGGATCACTTTATAGTTTGAAAGAAGGATTCTAAAATATAATTTTCAGATCCATGAATGCAGATGCTAAATAGAAGCATTCATACAATATTTTCGAGGAAAAAGGAATCATGAGTAGTTAAAATACCCACATCTATGTTATGTATGAAACAAAATTTTGAGTCTAGATTAAAATCAGAGAGGTGCAGTTAGAGGAGAATCATTCATTCTTCCACGACCTCAAAGGATTTCTTACAAATTTGCATTAGAATTTATAGGAAAATGCATGAAAAAAACCCTCATAAATTAATGAGAAAAGAACAATTGAAACAAGGATAAGTTCATTTAGACCACGATCATGAAGGACCTATCATCATTTTATAGAGATAGCTTTAAGACAGAGTCAACAACTCACCATTTTGGGTTGAGTTTCCTTCAACCCTCGAGAGAGTCACAAAGAGTGGAGCCAAAAACAAAGATCCCAAATCAATTTAATCTTAAGAGTTTCATCACAGAGCCAGAAATCAACAAGAAAGAAAAATGTTTTAACAGTTGGAAGGTACAAAGAAAACAGTAAGAAAATCATATATACAGTGTTCTCAAAACTAGGTTTTACCTTCTAAAAGCGAATGACGACCATTTCTAGTAAAGAACAAGAGAACTTTGAAATAAGCTAAAAAACATTTTCATGACGACTAACTGAAACATTCGACCCAAAAGATTAAAAGATCACAAAGAGACCATAAATTCACACACAAAATCTCCATTAAAGGTGAAAGGTGAGCTTAAAGAAGTTTAACAAAGGTGGCCTGAAACAATTTTGACAGGGCTTCGCCAAGCCAACCAACTTCGAATGAAAATGAAAAAATGATGGGTTGCATTCGATTTTGCTACCTTAACCCAGGGACAGAGTTAGTCTTACCCCAGTCAGAATGAGGTATAAAATCCAGCCATGGGAAGATCACAGTACAAATCAAATGGTGCAAATGCAAACCACCAGTTAACCACGGAGTTAGCAAAACCAAACAGGGGTTAGTGAAAGTACCAACATGGTAGTGTGTCTTGCAAACCCTAACCACCATGGTTAGCCTTTTCCACTGAAAAAATGATAAGGGGTCGAGCATTGTGGGAGGGGAATTCCATAATTAATTATTATCCCTAGTTGACTATAGTCTAAACAATCAAATATCAAAGTGGCCAAACACCTAAACAGATCATTGCATTGATCTTAACTAAGGTCTTAAACAATGATATACATGCCACCAGATGTGCAAGGGGCCTAATAATAATCAACATGATTATTAATCTAACTACATGCCATGCCCAAATCAAAAGGAGGGGGAAATTATTATTAATCAAATCATGTACCATGTAAAATCAAAATCCCCTCATGCTTTAAACAATGATATATGCTAAGATCAAAGAATCACTTTACCTTAAGATCTACTAAATTTCCTTAAAGTTTGCTAAGGAAACCTCATATAAAGGAGGAAGGATATGATATTATTTTTCATGTGCACAGTGTTAGGATAAAATATTATTATTATCCTAATTAATTATGCATTATATAATTTATTATTTAATTAATGTTATTAATTAAATAATGTTGTTATTTGGTTTTATTAACCATATTATTTGTTTTATTCAAAACATCATGGATGTTGTTATATTGTTTTAACAATATAATTGTTTGATTGTATTTTTGTGCTTCCCGGATGTATTATGGAAGCTATTGTAATTTTGGTTGTACCTGTGTAACATTTATTTTGACTGCACATGACTGTACAATACCTATAAGTATTGCAGTACTGCTATTGTAAATTGGTTGATTGAGTTTAATAAATATTAGCAGGCTTCCGCCCCTGTTGCTCAATTTACATTTGGTACCAGAGCGAATTGAAGCTCCTGGAAAGGTTGGAGAAGGTTGCAGAGGAAGAAGAATTCGTGGAGAAGAAATCTGCTTCGTCAGAGAGCCAGTGCTGCCTCCAGCAACTTCCCACATCTCCCTGCAATCCCATAACCTCCTGTGTGAATTCCAGGTAAACGTAAAGCAATTTTTTTTGCCTTGGTGCCCTGCACCAGGAAAATTTGTTTCCTGGAACTTAAAAGATTAATTTTCTTTTCTCACCATCAAGGGTTTTGTATTTAAAATTGTTTAGTTACAGATAATTTATTTGTATTATCATATTTGGAGGAGGTATTGTTGTTTGCACTCAGTCACTGGCTATTCTTCATCCAAGACTGAGCTGTCAGATTAAGCCTGTGTTGATCGTGTTGGGCATTGATCTCTACATTGACCAAGTTGGGATATTGAAGTAGAGTTATTTTGTAAATAAATCCGAGATGTGTTTTATTGAAGCAGAGATGTGAATTTTATTGGCAAGTCTGTGCCACTTTACAACCGAGCCTTTCAACGTGAGCCTGAGCCTGTGCCTTTCAACGTGAGCCCAAGCCTTTGTAAGTCTGTGCCACTTTTCTTGTACACGACCTACAACCTGCAATACAAAGCAAGCAATAGTTAGCAAACACAAAGCAACATCAACAATTAAAAATGTAGATGAGGCATCGATAAAGGACTGCAATCTCCAAACGGCGGCCTTGCGAAACAATACAAATCGATGGCATAAAAAGAAATGAATGACCTTCATAACAAAACAAGAGCGACTCATTCAAAGAGGAGGAAAATCAACAATCGGTGGAGAAAATTACTACCCCTGCGACCTGCAATAAAATAATCAATGAACCCGCACAAAGAAACAGTGAATAGAATAGATAAAGGTGGAATTTGCAAAGAAACAAAAAAATAAAACAACGGCGGTTCTTTACAAATCGGTGCAAATAACAAGCATAACTATCAACAAAGCAAACAAAAAGAAGAAGCATTAAAACTCAATCGCAGATCCATTTTTGGTGTTTCAACCCTAGATCCACCATCCTCCATGCACGCAGGACACGTGGGACCTTTTCCACGTCATTTTTATGAGGTAAGTCACTTCTTATTTGGTTAAAATACAATATACTTCATTTCATATCTCAAGCGCTCATTGAGCCTAAGTGGTTAAGAGGAATGAATTAGAGAAGAGAGGTGCATGGTTCGAATCGCACCAAAAACTCAATTTTTTTGAATTTGGTAGAAAATTTGGTAGAACCGCTAACTTTAGCGGAAAATTCAAACTTAGTTATAACTAACTAAATTTAGCGGGGAAATCCCTAATTTAGGGTAAAAATTGTTTTTTCCCCATTCATCTTGTTTTTTCATTTTGGAAATCATTTTCCAAAGGAGGACCACCCAAAAACTTCATCTTGGGCATTTTTTAACAGTTTCTGGCATTTTGGGTCATTTTGGGCTCCGGAGGCCACCAGGGCCCGCAAAACAAAAAAAATTGCCTGCCATTCAATTTTTCCATATTTTTGAATGTAATTTGTATACTGCATTATATTGTACTAATTTTCAGGTTGCCATAGTCAACTGCAAACTTTGTAACTTCTCAGAAACTGGCAGAATATTGTAATCACAAAAAGCAAAAAAAATGGTTCTGTAACACTCACGAGATCCTAGATCTCATTCGCAGTGTTCGGTATATACAGTGCCTCTAGGAAGTGCTTACGGGTAAAGCCATCATGACTACTACTATGCACTTAACTGCCTAATATAGCTGCAACAACGTCGTCTGGGCATCGTCCCTTTAAATCGACGAGGAGTAATAAGGTCACAGTGCACACACTATGAGCCATCCCATCCATCTGTGAACGATTGCACGACATAAATCTGGACTGAGAAATTATCCAAGTATATAGAAAAGTTACGCACGCGTATGAGGATATTTCTTTGAGCCGGTGTCAATAATCACACAGACCCCTTTCAGTACTGTCTTGGTACCACGTATTGAATTCTTTCACATACGTTAACACCTCTTTCACGTACCACCGGGTATATAGAAAGGGCGAGCTTCTTCCACGTACCACTAGGTATATCGGAAGGGCACGTATATAGAAAGGTTCGGTATATCAGACTGACGGTATATAGATTGGGAGACCTTATACCTGGAGTGATAAGAGCCAAACCCTGTCAGTGATCTCTGCAAAATGGGCACCAATGCCCCCAAATTTTTTCTTCCAGATTCACAACTACTCAGAGGAAATAACTATGCTGCATGGAAGACAAAAATCAAGACATAGCTTGAGTTTGAAGAGATCTGGCCTGTTGTGACTGGTACTCTGACCAGATCAACTACTGATACAACACAACATCGGCAATTTTGATAAAGCAGATCAAAAGGCCAAACTCATCATCTTGTTTGGAGTGTCCGACGATGTGCAACCCCACATTCGAGATGCCAAAACAGCCAAAGAAGCGTGGGATAAGTTGAGCATAGTATACGAGGCCAAGAACAAGAATGTTATACTGAATTTGCAGAGTCAGTTACACACATTAAAGTTCAAGCAGAATGAAAAAATAGAAGCTTTCCTAAGAAGAGTTGCAGAATTGAGGGCTTCACTTCTAGCCCTTGGGAGAAGCAGTCAAAGATGATGCTCTCATTCCCATTGTTTTGAGAGCACTCCCTTCTTCTTACCGCATTTTTGTCACAACACTAAACATGTCAGATACGACAATTAGTTTTGACAAATTGGTAAACCTACTGCAACAAGAGGAAGTAATGCACAATAAGGATGATGAAGAGGAGCAGGAATTGTCTTCACATCAAAAATGGAAAGGAAAAGGTAAAGGAAAACCTAATTCCTATCAAAAGTCCCAAAATCAAAATCAGTATCAAGGGGATAGACAACAGAAGAAGCAATGTCCAATCTGCAAAAGAGGACATAACCTACAAGATTGTTGGTATAATACTTACAAGAAAGGTTCATCAAGAAACTCTGGACCTCCACAACAATCTAACAAGGGACATTCTAACTATAATCAAGGGAAGAAAAAGGGGAACTGGAAAAGAAGACCCCACCAGCAAGGTAATATTGTTGAGTAACAAAAACAATCAGACAATGAAGACTTCTTGTTCACTGCTCGATCAAGTGAACCATCCACGTCATCTAGTGATGTTTGGTATGTTGATTCGGGGGCCACTCGACACATGACCTGGCCACAGAGACTGGTTTATTTCAATGAGGGACACGCCATCGAAAAATCATGTTTCATTGGGAGATGATTCTTCATATACAGTTCAGGGGATTGGGAACATTTCTCTACCCCTTGGTTCATGCAAATGCAGACTATCAAATGTCCTATATGTCCTGGGTTGACTTAGAATCTTCTTTCAATCAGTAAAATCCTAGATCACAACCTAAAAATTGACTTTGATAGTCAATCTGGCAAGAAAACGTGTTTGATTTGAGACAAATCAAGAGGCTCAAAAATAATTGCAAAAGCCTCCAATGTGGGACGCATGTTCCAACTTGATTTTGTTCACAGAGATGATCAAGCACTTGTGGCTAAGAACTCCACCTCAGCATAGTTGTGGCATCAGAGATTTGGTCATGTAAGTTTCAAATATCTCGAAACACTTCACCGGTGTAATATGGTACATGGGCTACCATCTCTTCAGAAGGATATAGACAAGTGTCCTCACTGCTCTAGCAGGAAAACAACACAGAGCTTCATTCCAGAGGAGTACATTTCAAGCTCATGGTAAACTTGACCTAGTTCATACCGATCTTTGCAGGTCCGATGCAGCCAAGTCATTCTGGGTTCCAGTACTTCATGCTTTGTGTTGACGACTATTCGAGAAAAATGTGGATTTTCTGTCTTCACAAGAAAAGTGAAGCGTTTGAAACCTTCAAAAAGTTCAAAGTAGCAGTTGAGAATGAAATTGGTCATCACATCAGAACTCTCCACTCAGATCGAGGGGGGGAATTCACCAGTGATGAGTTCAGAGACTACCTACAAACTCACGGGATTCATCGACAAATGCCTCCTCCACACACACCGCAGCAAAATGGTGTTGTTGAGAGAAGAAATCGTACTATCATGGAAATGGTGCGATGCATGATCGATGATTCCAGACTTGCAAATACATTATGGGTAGAAGCAGCAAATACAGTAGTGTATTTGTTGAACAGAGTGCCCACTGTTGCTCTTGACAGAGTAACACCATAATAAGCATGGTCAAAATGAAAACCATCTATTGCACACCTCAGAGTATTCAGGTGCAAAGCAAGCATGCACATACCCAAACAAAATAGAAAGAAATTGGACATGAAGTCACATAAAATCTTCTTCATTGGGTACAGTGAAGAGACTCTTGGGTATAGATTGATGGATCCTAAGACCAGAAAAGTCTACACCAGCAGAGATGTTGAGTTTTTTGAGAAGAAGGAAGTAGAGACTCCTCCTCTGGACTCACAAGAAGTAGATTTTTCACCAGTTATAAAAATTGAAGCTGATGTTCCCTCTGAAGATGAAAGTGATGATGGGGATGATGGTGTTGATCAGATAGAACCACGACCCATGGGAACAGTTCAACGTATGCCTAAATGGTGTACAAGTACATTACGAGATGCAAGAATGGATGCTCCACCGGATACATCCACCCCTGGACCACGGACTCGTAGTAAAGCAAGAGAAGAAGTTAACTTTGCTTTGATGAGTAGAGTTATTGAATCAGATGAGCCCTCAACAGTCCAGGAAGCCCTACAGTCAAAAGCTTGGAAAGATGCCATGGACTCTGAATATCAATCAGTGATGAAAAATAACACTTGGCAACTTGTCGATCTCCACCAGGGAAGAAACCCATTGGATGCAGATGGATATTTCAAAACAAAGTACAAAGTAGATGGGACAGTGGACAAGTATAAAGCAAGACTTGTAGCAAAGGGGTATGCACAAAAAGAAGGCATTGACTATGAGGAGACATTTTCTCCCACAGCTAAGATCAAAACAATCAGAATGATCTTTGCTCTAGCTGCACAGTTTGGGTGGAAAGTCCACCAGATGGACATAAAAAGTGCCTTCCTAAATGGATATTTACAAGAAGAAGTCTATATGACTCAACCTGAGGGATATGTTGTACCTGGTCAAGAAGCAAAGGTATGCAGACTCAGGAAATCTCTGTATGGCCTAAAACAGGCACCCCGGGCATGGTACATCAAGATTGATGAGCATCTCGTACAACATGGATTTGTTAGAAATCCATACGATCCCAATCTTTACCTCAAAAAGCAAGGGGGGAGATTATGATTGTTGTTGTCTATGTCGACATGATCTAGTCATCACTTGTAGTTCAGTGAAGATGATCGATGCAACAAAGAAAGATCTTAATCAATCATTCGACATGACCGATCTTGGGCTGATGTACTATTGTCTTGGACTGGAAGTATGGCAGAAAGAGAATCACATTTTTGTTTCTCAGATGAAATATACCAAGACAACGCTCAAGAAATTGAGGATGATGGATTGCACACCAATTGCTACACCTATGGAGAACAGATTACAGTTATCTCGTTCAGATCCATCTCCTGAGGTAAGTGCCACTCTCTATCGGCAGATGATCGGGAGTCTCATTTACCTTGACCTACACTAGACCAGATATCAGCTTTGCAGTGAGCTATCTATCCAGGTTCATGCAGGAACCCAAAGTTTTTTCATTGGAAAGCAGCAAGGCACATCTTGAGATATCTCAAAGGATCAGTGGATCTTGGTCTAGAATACAAGAAGAACGAAAACTTCTTCTTGACTGGATATTCAGATTCAGATCATGCAGGTAACATTGATGATAGAAAATCCACTTCTGGATTTGTATTCTTTATGGGATCTGGACCAATATCATGGGGAAACAAGAAACAACACTTTGTTTCTTGCTCTTCCATAGAAGCCGAGTATCGTTCTGCAGGAGAAGTCTGTCTGTGAAGTGATTTGGCTACGTCGCATACTGGAAGGACTTGGAATACCACAAGACAAACCAACCACCATGTATGTTGACAATGAAGGTGTTCTCAAACTTGTTCGCAATATTGTTTTTCACGAGAGAATAAAGCACATTAAGTACATGTTCATTTCATACGCAAACATGTGTTGAAGCACAACATCCAGCTTCAATTTTGTCCAACAGCTGAACAATGGGCAGATATTTTCACAAAGTCACTTGCACATGACAAGTTCAAGTTGTTCAGAGAGTTCCTCTCCTCATCCCTTGAGACAATGCACAATTAAGGGGGGGAATGTTAGGATAAAATATTATTATTATCCTAATTAATTATGCATTATATAATTAATGTTGTTATTTGGTTTTATTAACCATATTATTTGTTTATGGTTAATCAAAATATCATGGATGTTGTTATATTGTTTTAAACAATATAATTGTTTATTGTATTTTTGTGCTTCCTGGATGTATTTGGAAGCTTTGTATTTTATTTGTGGTTGCACCTGTACAACTCCTTTTTTTTGTATGCACATGACTGTGCACAATACCTATAAATATTGCAGTCCTGCTATTGTAAATTGGTTGATTGAGTTTTATAAACAATTATCAGGCTTCCGCCCCTAGTTTCTCAATTTACACAAGTGTTATGTCCCCATGATTTTTGAGACTGATTTTCTCAAGTGGAAAAATAATTAAAGTCTGTGATTAATCTATTGAGTGTTTTTTTGCATGTGAGTTACATAATGAGGTAATAATGCGAGGGAGAAATAAGGTTGAAGGAGTATGAATTCAAATGGCAATGGATAGGATATAGTAAACTTGATTATTTAATCATTATGGTCGATAGTGGAAAGACAGAGCTAATGTGGAAAATGTTCGGAATAATGGAGATCAAGGATGGGAGCTCGATCACTAGGTCAAATTACTTCACCGAGTCAATTTATCCATTGTAGTCACAACTTACAATAAGTCAAACTAATCAACATTGACTGTGGATGTATTTTTCCTGTTAAAAGTGCTATCTAATACTCTAATGGTAACAAATGCAATTTTATCCTTTAATTGTATTCACAAGGAAGGTCTAATAAAACATACAAGTGTGTTAGAACTTCAGAGTCATTTTTAGGGCCCCCGAAGTGTAAAAAGCTTCTTTGCTACTATATTCCCATGAAACTTAGACCATCACAAAGATAAACACTCCATTACAATGAAACTTTTTCTGATTCAAATGGAATTAACCCATTTCGCAACAAATTTCATCCACTTAATGATTAACTCCAGTCAAAATTCGCCTTGCAAACCCAAAGATGCATAGGTAGTGTGAATTAATCTATCATCAAAATCTTTATGCAGAAATCATGGAATTCCCTACTGAATTAATTAACTTAGACCTATGCTGAAATGTTTTATTTGTGATGAGGTGAGGGTATTAGCTGCCTGCATCTATAATGCTCCAACCACTTTTATTGTGATGTATGCCTTTCAATCCCATAAGTGTATTTCACTTAGGCCCAAGCTGGAACCGTAAGTGCATCTTACTTTCATGTTTAAGATGAAATCATTCCTACAATTCATCCATTACTCAAGAGAAAATTCTGTAGACAAATCCCAGGCATCAATTTAGCATCATATTATCACCTAATCATAAGCTTCATAAAATTTCTAACCATATTTCTACCATTCACAATCTGACAAAAATCTACATGTAAGGAGGTAATCCTAGAAAATCACTAGTTAACAAGTGTTTGAGTAATCATGAAGACTCATACCGATAGTCTGGTACCCACAATGTGGTTTACCTTCACCTATTAGCATATCCAATGCTGAAGTGAGAAATCTTGATTGTATACCCACCTTGCAAGACTTATGGTCAATCCATGACAATATAATTCTAGCCACGATACTTGGTTTTGGCACTATGCTTCAGGTAGACAAATTTTATTTGTAGTAGAACAAACTAGATGTGAGTAATGAAACTACGCCTTTTGGAAGGACAAAAGCTTCAAGGCTATGCCAGTATCACTATCAAATTAAGGGAACAATTATTTTGAATTCCATAGAAGCAGTTGCTTTCTGATGGATATTTGGAACATGTATCCAAAATAAGTCTCAAAGGTAGACTTCAAGATCAATTTGACTAAGAACATGCACATAGTTAGAAGTTTCATGTTGCACATGTATATAAATGCTCATGCCAAGAAGAAGATCTTTGTCCACAATAACCTCTAAGACCTCTAATAGGCCATAGTAGTGGTTTACAAACTCCTCCCCTTTCTTCATCAATTTGTGGATGAAATACCAATACTGATTGTTTAGATCCTAGTGGCGGTAATGGCCCAACAACGATGAAAACCACTCTCCAAAAAACTTGTCAAGTCCTAATGACAAACACTATAGTGATAATGGAATTCCATTTGAGAAATGACATACCTGCATACTACCAGGAAAGGGTTTAAACACATTTACTGCTAAATCATATACCACTATGTGAGCATATTAGAAGACATTGCAAGCAACTTTGGTCTCCAGACATGGGAAATCACTCATACAGGGATCCAGTTTTAAGAACCATTAGCTGCATAATTTGTAAAGGAAAAGCCTTGGAATGGTACAGAACCCCCTAATAGGGACTATAATTAACTTGGGATGAACATTGTTGGAGATGGAACCAGAGAACAAAATTTCAAGACAATTATGATCCAAGGTTATTTTTCATGGAACGACTAGTCCATAATCAAGAGATCTACCTCATAAATGTTATGGCTATTTTTAACATCTATATGATTCTAATATACATGGGAAATAATGTTAGCCACTCTTAAGCCTCAAGGTGATCATCGCATTTCTATATGTATCGAAATGACAAGGAGTTTACTAGAATGATATAAGAGTCCATAATAGGAATGAGGGATGAGAGAGATCCATATTCTCCTAACAATTTATGATCATGCAAGTCGTGGAGTCATTTGGATTCTCTATAATGATCAAACATCATTAGCATATTTGTTGACCTGGATTTGAAGTATCATTCACATAATAGATCTATGTTGTAAAATACCACAAGATGTACATTACTAAAAGGTCTTGCAGATGGGGAACAATATAAATTGAAACACATATTTTGTGTCAAGGACTTCATATGCCTTATCATTTGAAGAACCTGTATGTAGAAATTCCACCACGTCATACTAGCAAAATCTAGAAATTTTAGGCTTGGATTATAGAATTGAAGACAATTTTCCCAGAGGAGTGATAGCTATGACTCATTTCGACACCTTTTCCCAGTTATGTACATGTTCAAAAGATTTAGTAACATCTTTGAAATAATCAACAACTCATCTTTGTCATAAGCTATGGATAATTTCTTCATGAATTGTAAGCCTTGTATCCCAATGGTAATCTATAAACTTATGTTTAGTTTATGCCTCAAAACAAGTTATTCACATAATCACTTAGAATGCATTAGAATTAAATTGATTACTTGAACAAAACTTTACAGTTAGCCACAAATCTGGAGTAGTATTAATTAAGTTATTGCTATTTTAGGTATTAGAAAATAATTAAGATTTAGATCCCACACACCTTAGAAAGGACTATTTGTTTTACCTACCATTACTGGAAAAATAGCAAACAATCTTGTTTCATCTTGTAAAAAAAAAGAATTTCATTCCCTAAAGAGCAGTTAAAAAAATCTCATCCTAATCCTAGATGGTTATTCATACCTCAAATTTCTAAAGTTGCAGAAGAAGAATATATTTTTTCTAAAGCTTACTCTAAAACTGTTGCAGGTTCATTTATTGTAGTGCTCAATTTAATCTCACCCTGTTTGTTCAAAATTTCTCAGTCTGCATGGTTTGAAGTATTCTCTTTCTCCTTGTATGGATGCATGAAAATCTTTCTCCTTCATTTGGTTTCCATTATCAGTCCTTTCCTTGGGTCGTGGATCATATTGAGCCTTGGTATTATTTACAGTTTTCTCTCCATGGGAAAATTTTTTTGTTGAATGGGTGTCTTCCACATTCTATTGTGTCTCCTTTAAAAATTTGTCCCAACATCCATGGATACGTGGTCTTTTATGATTGGACATGGCTTGGCGGGTCTATTAGGTGAACTTGTCAATTTTTTCACAATTGTAAAAAATGCCAAATTGGTCCCATGGCCCTGATAGTTTCTAATTGGCTATTCAACAATGTGAAGCACCAAAATTTTCTTACTTTGACCCCGAAGATGTACACGTGTCATAAATCAAGTGGAGGAGGAAAGGTCGGAGCCCTTTTTGTGATTTTGAGCCATTTTGTGAAAAAGAATGAAAATATAAAATGGAACCTCCTAAGGCCCAAAAAGGACACATGGAGTTTGAAAATTCAAAGGCGGAGAGGTGGGATCGTTGAGCATTTTGAAGATTTTTAAGCTCTTTTTGTGAAAAGGAGAAAAGTTATAAAATGATCGTGACTCCGCTGGGGACCAAATAATGTCACATGTTTGAGTCAGCATTGAAAAGTCAAAGTGGGGAGGTGGGTCACCAGAGCATTTTTGGAGTTTTTTAAGCTTTGTTTTGAAAAAGTAAAAGTAAGGCCCACATCAAAAGTTAAAAGTGGAGGGTAGGTCACCGGGCATTTTGAGGATTCACCTTGAAAAAGGTTTACCTTTGTAAGGAGTTGCGCCAAGGAGACACGTGGAGGAGGCTGGCTCTGAGGGCATACTCAGATTTTCAAGCAGCCGATGCAACTTTCTTAACCAAAGGACACATGGAGGGCCCACACCTCATTTGAGGACCTGCCCCTGAGGTTTACCTTTGGAGTGCCAAGGAGACACGTGGAGGTTTCCACTGGCTCCTCTTCCATACTTAGACTTTTCAAGTGTCCAGTGCAACTTTGTTAGACCAAAGACACGTGGAGGGCCCACACTCATTTGGGGACCTGCCCTCTGGGTTTACTTTTGAAAGAGCGCCGAAGAGACATGTGGAGGTTTCCGCTGGATCTGCCCATACTTAGAATTTTCAAGCATCCGATGCAATTTTCTTGGACCCTAGGCACGTGGCACCTTCCGCTGGTTCTTAAACTTTTTCAACAACTTTTCTAGGCTGAGACACGTGGAGAGCCCACGCTTGTTTGGGGTCTCCACTTTTGGGCACCATATCAAAAGTGCACCGAAGAGACATGTGGAGGCTTCCACTGGCTCCTCTTTATACTGAGACTTTTTCAATGGCTGAGGAAACTTTCTTGGGCCCAGGGCACGTGGAGAGCCTGTGCTCGTTTGAGGTCCCACCTCTAGACTTCATCTTTGAAGTTGCACCAAACAGACACGTGGAAGCTTCCGCTGGACCTTCCCATACTCTGAATTTTCAGCAACCGGTGCAACTCTCTAGGGTTCTGAACATGTGGAGGGCCCACGCTCATTTGGGAACCTGCCTCTAGACTTCACCTTTGTAGTTACGCCAAGGAGACACGTGGAGGTTTCTACTGGCTCCTCTTTGCACTTGGCTGGCTCATACTCACAGCGTAAATATGTGGTATAATCCATATGAGGACACTCATTTCTGAGAGGCACGAATGCAGGTATCCATGCGAGGGAACTCATTTCTCAAGGTGTTTTCTCAAAGGTGAAAAGGATTGCTTGTCAGATCAAGCCATATGGAGCCACCTGAGAATTATTAAAAAGGGGATTTCTTGCATGACAGAATAAAAGAATGATTAAGAAGACTGTCAAAAGTTATGGCATGGTGCCCCAATCATATCTGATGAAAGTAGGAAATGTGAAGGGCTCACAACTTTTCCACCTGACAAAAAACAAAGAGGAATATTCTCTTGAAGATTTAGACTTTTGGGGGGAAAATTTGGGGGGAGTGAGCGAGTGAAATTGTATAAATGAAATGAGAATACTCTTGCATAAGGGGGGTTAAATTTTCTGAGAAAGTTTGAGAGAAAACCATTTTCCCGAGAGACCGTCTGAGAAACCTGTTTATTTTCCTGTGTTTTAGATTTAATCGTGTCAAGATGGTTGCAAGTGTACAACCATTGACAAGCTCTGAGATTGTTCAAGAAACTTTCCCCTGCTGATGAATCTAATGAACCTTGAATAAATTTGTGTTGATCATGAGCATAATTGTGTTTGCTTTTATTTCAGAATGTTTTCAAATAGTTTTTCTTGTTCCTATTGCAATCTTATGTTAAAATCTCTCTGAGTCACATAAGATCTCGTCCTGTGTGTTAGTATTGTGGCATTTGCAATTTCATTATGAGAAGAGCTTTCATCTGGTAATGAAATAAACAATTTAAAATCACTTTACTTTCACTATGTTGATAAAGATTGTTTGTAAGCCTATGAGTGTATCTTAGGTGTGATGAACCAGGGATTTCTAACATTTAATTGAGTCTTTAACATGAGCCTTTGTGTTGAATTCTTGAAGAGTGTGTGAAATTGTGCATCTCTGGGCCTCCATTGATACACACCTTCTGGTTGAAGGAATATTTTGGTTGTTTTGAAGAATTTTGTTCTGTGAGTTTTCCAATTTTTATAAAGGCTCTCAAAGATCTGGTATAATCAACTTTATCTTTCTTAACTTCCCACCAAAAACTTCTCAAACGATGAATCCTACATGAACTACCCCTGTTTGTACTGTGTATCCACAAATGAACAAATTCCATTGCCAAAGTATGCAGAGACAATCAAGATTCAATTATTGTCTTTAGTAACCCAAACCTTGTCTAGGAAACATCTCCACTCTCTAGTGTGACAACTCGTGAGAGTTAGATTGTGTTGTATTGATCATATTTTCTCAAGGTTCTCATTAAAATTGTGCAAATAAGGATCTCTTGATATCCTTCACCAACATGGGTTACAGAACGGGTCCTCTCACCCTGGTTGAAGGCACAACCTAAAGTAGTGAGGGTAGATCAAACCCTCAGTGAGGTGCTATCCATTTCTCCAATGCCTGAGTGACAAAGAGTCAGCTGAATCCCCTCCCCAGCTACAAAATGACTCATATCATGATTCGTCTATCTCTAAGCATCCTTCCAGTTTTGTGATGCTGCTCATCCCTCTCATGAGAATCAATTTGGATATCAACACCTGCCAGTTTTGTGATTATTTGAACTGACTCGAAGTGGCACCGTTTCAGGGGATTATCAATTTGGATGAACACTGGGACCTATTTGTGTGGCAACACCAAAGTGGTGCCATTGTCAGGGGGACTATTTGTACAAATGTGTACACATACAGGTACACCCGACCTGGTAATGTTTCTTACATGATTTAAGTACAAATACATTGTTTAAACGTCATCCTTTGTTAAGATTTGTAAGATTTGTGCAAGATTACAAGTTCATTGTGTAGTATTTCTAGTTTCTAGTGGTTATTGCACTAAATTTGCATCAATAGTGATAAATGTGGGTAAAGGAAGGTCGGATCTGTTAAGCTTTGTAGAAATTAAGCATTGATAGACACTTGGCAAGTTACTTATAGTGCATCTACACAACTAAGGTGAAAATCCTTAGTGGCGACTCGTGTTGAATTGAAATTTTGATGATTACCAGTGTCTTAACCTGTGTCAAGTGAAATTTGTCATTAATCTATGCAAAGCTGGAGGGAAGAAGATCTTTCTTCACTAGGGACCCTACTAGAAAGTTATTTCCAGAACTAGGAAAAGAAAATTCAGAAGGAAGACAAGTCTGGAAAGTTGTTGGAAATCAAGAATCAAAAAAGGAGATATCAGTTCTGAAAGGTGATCAATCTGTGGTTGAAGATTACCATACGTCTTCAAGTGATTTTGAACCAAGTAATATTTATATAAATTTGAGTTCTCCAACTGGAGAGGGGCCATCATTTGTGTCTGAAAAGTGTGCCTCTCAGTTTTCCCCTATTTCTTCCAAGGTTGATAGGGTTTTCCAAGAAGCTGAGTCATTAGAGAATATCTATTTTGAAATCTATACTCCTGTGCTCCAAAGACCCCTTGTTCCCTATCATTCTGTTTCTCCTGTAAGATCACCTCCTCAAGGCAATATGGCCCAACCTCCACCTAGACCTCCTTTTGTTGTCAACACTTTTGGACCTATAGATTTCAGAGGTATGGATGGATATCCTAATATGGTGCCACAAGATGTCAGAAATAGGTTGCCAAAATTTCAAGGAAATAATGCCATCACTGGTGACCACCATTTAAAACTCTTTGTCAATATGATGGAAGATTTTGAAATTGAGTTTGAAGATGTGTATGTAAAGTTGTTTATTCATACTCTTGAGGAGGATGCATGTGACTGGTACAAGTCTTTACCAGATAATTCAATAGATTCATGGACCGAGATGAAAAATGCCTTTAGATTGCAATATGGGGATAAGACAGATCCCAGGTTCCTTTTATCTGAATTTGAAAATATAAAGAAAAATCCAAATGAATCTGTCCATGATTTCAATACTTGGTTCAATAAGACCTTGAATAGGCTACCTATAATCCTAAGGCCAAGTGATGTGTCCTGTTTGATAAAATATTCTGATGCTTTTGATAAAAAGGTTTCTTATTACTTGAGAGATAAGAACCCAGGAACATTAAGGCAGGCTTTCACCATGGCCTTACAAATAGAGAATAACATCAAAGTAGTTGGAAAGCCTCCTAAGAGGGAAGGTGTTAAGTTGATCAATCCTGAAAAGCCTCAATCAAGCAAAGTTGTGGATCTGGAAGAGGTTGTAAAAACTTTGGCTGGAGCAGTTAAAGAGATATCCTATAAACTGGCCAGAGCAGAAAAAGGGATAGGACAAAGTTCCCAGGGTCAGCACAAGCCACACGGTCAGGAGAGATTTGGAAATCATCCCAGAGGTGATCACAGACCAGATGACAGAGGGAAAGGGCTCATGGGATCAGGTAATAAACAACCTCAACCCAGGGAGAATAGATTGGTTCCTGATCCTTTGACTTCCAGGGTTGCTACTGTGGAGGAGGCCAATGTTATCAAGTGGTGTGATAGGTGTTTCTTACCACACTCCCCATGTGATGTAGATCAAGAAGTTGAGGAATCAGATGATGATGAGACATATGATGATGTGTGCATGATGGAATACCCTGCAAACTCATGGTAGGGGGAAACCTCAACTGAATTGATAAGTGCCAGAACTGTTGAAAACTTTTGGGATTGTGTTCATCGGGTATTACCTCTTCCTCCTATTAATACTTTTGAAATTGATATGGTGCAAGCATTTGATCTTCCTAATCATGATTTTGAATACTTAAGGGCTTTGATGATTAAAAAGTATGATGGAGGGATCCCTTCTGAAGAGGAAATGCAACTGTTGATGAATGCAGTAGTTGCTCAGGAGAAAGAATATAACACCAGAAGTAAGGTTGTCAAAGGGGGAGGGCCACAAACCAAGCCAAAAGTTCCAATTCTTACCAATATCCCAAAGGAAACCCCTAAGAAAGATACATCTGGCAAAGGCCTAACTACCCCAAATAAAACCTGTGCTCCTGCCCATGCCCAGACTCTGAAAACTCCTATATTATCAGATGAAGTTGTGAATCTCCCTCCTAATACTGCCCTACCCAAATATGTTCCTTGTGACATAGCCCAAATCTTGAGTCAGATCAAGGTCACTGTTCCCATTGTTGAATTACTCAGGATCCCTGAGCATAGGAAAAGGGCATTCAAATATTTGGGATTTAAGGAAGAAAATATTACTCAAAAAAAGTGTTAATAATATAGAGGTTCCTCCTATTATTGCAGAATCAGAAATACCACAAGCATTGGAGGAACTGGGTGAATCATCTGAGGTATATTTGGGAACTTCTCTGGTTGAATCTCAGTTGGATGTTGATCCATTTTTTACCACTTTGATTATTAAAGATAGGCTGGTACATAACTGCATGTTTGATTCAGGAGCCTCATGTAATGTAATGCCTCTTGAGGTAATGAATGAGTTAAATATCAAGGTAACAACAATTTATGGGAAATGTACTGTTCTGGATTCAAGAGAAGTGCCAGTAATTGGATATGTCAAAGGATTAGTAGTGCAACTGGTAGCTTATCCAGGAAAGTACTTAACCTTGAATGTAGTTATTGTGGATTGTCCTGCCAAATGGGGGATGTTATTATCTAGAAAATGGGCAGCTAGTGTGGGTGGAAGTGTGCAAATGGACATGTCTTATGCAACCATACCAATTGAGGGCAGCCTTGTGAAGTTATATGGTGAGAAGAAAATGTTACATCTCATTGAGGACCCTAACAATGCTTCTTATGAAGTATTGTACACAGATGTTGATGTTGATAATTTTGTGGGATATGCTGATTGTAAGGAGCATAAAATTGATGAGTGCAAGTATCCTGAGTAGGTTGGTTCTCCTTGGACCTTGATGTTTGATGGGGCTTGTTCTAGATTTGGTAATGGCGTTGGTGTTGTCTTGATATCTCCAAGCCAAGAGGAGTTTAACTTTTCTTTTAAACTCAATTTTGAGTGTACAAACAATATTGCAGAGTATGAAGCACTGCTCTTGGGTTTAAGGATTGCATGGAAATATGGTGTCAAGGATATTATTGTTAAAGGGGATTCAGAGCTGATAGTCAAGCAAGTTAGAAAGTTGTATGCTACAAAGAATCAAAGAATGAAACAATATAAGCATGTAGTTTGGGACTTCATTGAAATGTTTGATTCTTTCAATATAATACATCATGATAGGAGCTATAATACTGTAGCAGACAAATTGGCAGTATTAGGATCTAGGTTTGAAAATTGTACAATGTCTCCCTATTGTGAATATGATATTGAAATATTGACCAGGTCGTCTGTCCCTGACAATATCAAGCACTGGCAGGTGTTTGAAGATGATGCTCAGGTCCAAAGGTTTCTACAGAATAAAGGAGAATTTTCCAATCAAAGTATGGACTGGGAACCAATGGTTTGTGTAAATGATGGAAAAGAGACCTTGTTTGGTAAAGACATTATCCAATTGAAAACCAATACTATTCCCAGAGGTTTGGTTGCACTGGAATCAAATTTTGATAATGTTGATTACATTATTAATAGACACATGTCAGCCTCGAGGGATGTTGAAGAATATAACCTAGGCACAGAGGATAAACCCAGGAGAATTTGGCTAGGCAGCAACTTGAATAGAGAAGAAAAGTAGTCATATGTCCAATTGCTAAAAAAGTACCAGGACTGCTTGGCTTGGTCATATTCAGAACTGAAAGCATACAGGGAAGACCTTTTTCAGCATGAAATACCCCTAGAAGCTAATGCCAAGCCATTTAGGTAGAAACAAAGACCAATTAATCCCCTCCTTTCCTCAAAAATGCAAGAAGAGTTGAAAAAGTTAAGGGATGGAGGAATTATACAGCCTACAAGATACTCCTCATGGGTAGCAAACCTGGTACCTGTTCGAAAGAAAAATGGGGATATAAGATTGTGTGTTGACTTCAAGAAATTTAAATAAGGCATCAATTAAAGACAACTATCCCTTGCCAAATATGGATAACATGTTGCAATTGGTTACAGGTTCAGAGTTGTTATCCACTTTGGATGGTTTTTCTGGGTATAACCAAGTGGTTGTGAAGCAATCAGAGAGAATCAAAACCGCTTTCACCACTCCATGGGGAACCTATGTGTATGTCAGAATGTCATTTGGCCTGATGAATGCTGGAGCCACATTTCAAAGAGCAATGGATGTAGCATTCTCAGGATATATAAATGACTTCATTGTTGTGTATCAGGATGATGTGACAGTATTTTCAAGGAAAAGAAGTGATCACCTGCAACATTTAGAAAAGATGTTGTTAAGATGCAGGGAATATGGTATCTCACTGAATCCTAAGAAATGTCATTTTGGGGTTCAAAAGGAAAAGTTGCTTGGACATATTGTGTCAAAAGAAGGGGTCATGATTGATCCTGAGAGAGTGGAAGCCATTAGCAAAGTTCCTATTCCAAGAACCAAAAAGGGAATTCAGTCCTTTTTCGGGAAAATAAATTTTATTAGGAGATTTATTTCCAACTTTGTTGAATTAACTATCCCAATCACCAGTATGTTGAAGAAGGATCAGAGTATCAGATGGGAAGAAGCAGCTATTCAAGCCTTTACTGGGATTAAGGAAGCATTGAAGAATGCCCCTGTTTTAGCAGCTCCTGATTATAAAAAGGCTTTCCAAATGTTTTCCTTTGCTTCAGAGAATACTATTGCATCTGTGTTGTTACAAAAGGATGATGAAGGAGCTGAAAGGCCAATTACTTTCTTTAGTAAAGCATTACAAGGGGTAGAGTTGAAGTATACTATCATGGAGAAACATAGGCCTTTTCTTTGGTCAAAGCCACAAAAATCTTTAGGCCATATATTTTGAGCTCTAAAGTCATAGCTTATGTTCCCCATACCATGGTTAAGGATATCCTATCAGAGATGGAAATTTCAAGTAAAAGATGCCGATGGGAAAATAAATTGCAAGAATATGATATGGACATCCAAACTACAAAATTGGTCAGAGGATTGGGCCTAGCAAAGCTAATGGCAGAAAGCAACCTGCAAACAGTTGAGATAAATGAGGTTGAAGAAGAAAGATTGAATATTCTTGAGAAAGTGACAAATTCTGAATGGTACAAGGATATTATTTTTTATCTCAAACATCTACAGTGCCCTGAGTATTTAAGCAAGAATCAAAAGAGAGCACTTAAGTTAGCCTCCCAGAAGTACATCATCACTGATTATGGGTTAGCTTGGAAGAACCCTGAGGGAGTTCTTTTGAGATGTATCACTGAGGATGAAGCCCCGAAAATAATTGATGATTTCCATGGAGGAGTTTGTGGAGGGAATTTTGCTAGAAGAGTCACAACCCATAAGATATTAAGGGTTGGTTACTGGTGGCCAACTCTTTTTAAAGATACAACTCTGCTAGTAAGAAAGTGTGAGAGTTGTCAACATTTTTCAGGAAGATTGAAAGCTTCAGGCTCCCTCCCTTTGCAGCCTGTATCAATTGAAGCCCCATTTAAGCAGTGGGGAATGGACTTCATTGGTGAGATTTCAGATTCTTCAAGTGCAGGCCACAAGTGGATATTAGTGGCCACTGATTACTTCACCAAGTGGGTGGAGGCAATCCCTACCAAGAAAGCTACCCACCAAATTGTTATGGACTTCATTCTGAATCATATAATTTGTAGGTTTGGAGTGCCTACTAAGATAGTTGCTGACAATGCTATGAGTTTTTGAGCCAAACCTTTGGTAGCCATGTGTCATGAGTATGGGATCAATTTAGCATATGCTTCAAATTATAATCCCCAAGGTAATGGACAAGAAGAATCAAGCAACAAGAATTTGTTGAAGATAATCAGAAGGACCTTGGAATTAAACAAATGGAAGTGGGGTGAGTAGTTGAAGTTTGTTGTTTGGGCTGATAGAATTACTGTTAAAAGAGCTACTGGAAAAGAGCCTATTTGAGTTGGTGTATGGAACTCAAGCTCTACTTCCCCTGCATATGCAATTATCTTCTTATCAATTTATTCAAAAATTGGAGGACCAGGAGGTCAATCCCTATGATGCTCGTATTAATCAAATTGTTGAATTAGATGAAGAGAGAAGAGAATCCCACCAAAGACATGTGAAGTTCAGGGAGAAATTGAAGAAATTATTTGATAAAAAGGTGACTCCAAGAGCTTTCAGTGTGGGAGATCTTGTGCTATTATGGGATAGCAGACATGAGGATAAGGGAAAACATGGAAATTTTGATGCATTATGGATGGGCCCTTATTCTATTGACATTTGGATTGATGAGCATACCTTTTTTCCTAAAAGACTTAGATGGGGAATAGCTTGAGTTTCCTGTTAATGGAAGGCACTTGAAACATTTCCTTGATTGATTTATCAGAATCAAGGCATGCATCATTGTACAATGTATAGTCTTTGTTTTTTTTTTTTTGTTTTCACATTTTTTCTATTTCAGTTTGTCTTGGTCCTTGGTGACCTGGTTTTTGTTGGTTTCTTCAGTTCGATTCTTGGGGGATTGGTTATTATTTTTTTCTTTGCAAGCTTGTTCTTGAATCCATTTTCCCAATGGATTTTTGGCACATGGTCTTTTGTTCTTGTGGCACTCGCAGGGAGTGCCCATCCCCGAGTCGGAGCCAATGTTGGTGCTCAATTTAATCTCACCCTATTTGTTCAAAATTTCTCAGTCCGCATGGTTTGAAGTATTCTCTGTCTCCCTATATGGATGCATGAAATATTTCTCCTTCATTTGGTTTCCATTTTCAGTCCTTTCCTTGGGTCGTGGATCACATTGAGTCTTGGTTTTATTTACAGTCTTCTCTCTTGCAGGGAAATTTTTTTTTGTTGGGTTTCCCCTGCATTTTATCTTCCACGATTGTGTCTCCTTTGTAAATCTTGTCCCAACATCCGTGGACACATGGTCATCTTTAATTGGACCTAGCACGGTGGGTCTATTTGGTGAACTTGTCACTTTTGTTACATTTGTAAAAAATGCCAAATTGGTCCCATGGCCCTGATAGTTTCTAATTGGCTATTCACCAATATGATGTGGGAGGGAAAATTTCTTACTTTGACCCTGAAGATGTACACGTGGTCATTTTTAAATCAAAGGTTGGAGAGGTGGGATTGTTGGAGGATTTTGAATATTTTTGCCTTTTTTTGAAAAGGAACAAAGTTATAAAATGAAATGCCCGTAAGGGGACGCAATTAAGTCACATGTTTGAGTCGGTTTGAAAAGTCAAAGTGGAGAGGTGGGTCATCGGAGCACTTTGGATTTTTTAAGCTCTTTTTTGAAATGAAGAAAAAGTTATAAAATGATCCGCAACCCTACTGGGGATAAATAATGTCACATGTTGGAGCCCACATCAAAAGTCAAAGCGGGGAGGTGGGTCACTGGGGTCCAAAAAATGCACTTTCTTTAAGTGATACAAAATAAAAGTCATTTTGAATTCTCAGGCCTGCTTCAACTCAAGATATTTTCCACGTGGAGGGCCTATGCTCATTTGAGGATCTCACCTCTGGGTCTTACCTTTGGAGTTGCGCCAAGGAGATTGTGGAGGATTCTGCTGGCTCCTCTTTATACTTAGACTTTTCAAGCACCATGCAACTTTCTTAGGCCCAGGACACATGGAGGGCCCATGCACCTGTTTGGGGACCTACCCCTAAATTTTACTTTTGAAAGAGCGCCCAAGGAGACACGTGGAGGTTTCTACTGGATCTTCCCATACTTAGAATTTTTCAAGTGTCGGTGCAACTTTTTCATACCCTAGACACATGGAAGGCACACGCTTGTTTGGGAGTCCTTCTTTTGAGATTCATACTTAAAAAAGTGCACCGAAAGAGACATGTGGAAGGTTTTGCTGGCCCTACCCATACTTAGACTTTTCAACAGCCGAGGAAACTTTCTTAGACCCTAGGCATGTGGCACCTTCCGCTGGTCCTTAAACTCTTTCAAAAACTGGCCGAGACATGTGGAGAGGCCATGCTTGTTTGGGGTCTCAACTTTTGGGCACCATATCAAAAGTGTGTCAAAGAGACATGTGGAGGCTTCCACTGGCTCCTCTTTATACTGAGACTTTTTCAATGGCCGAGGAAACTTTCTTGGGCCCAGGGCACGTGGAGAGCCTGCGCTCATTTGAGGTCCCACCTCTAGACTTCATCTTTGAAGTTGCGCCAAACAGACACGTGGAAGCTTCCACTGGACCTTCCCATACTCTGAATTTTTAGCAACCGGTGCAACTCTCTAGGGTTTTGAACACATGGAGGGCCGCGCTTGTTTGGGAACCTACCTTTGGAATTCATCGTTGCAGTTGCGCCAAGGAGACATGTGGAGGTTTCCGTTGGCTCCTCTTTGCACTTGGCCGACTCGGACTCACAATGCAGGTATGTGGTATAATCCATGCGAGGGTACTCATTTCTTAGAGGCACGAATGCAGGTATCCATACGAGGGAACTCATTTCTCAAGGTGTATTCTCAAAGGTGAAAAGGATTTCTTGTCAGATCAAGCCATATGGAGCCACATGAGAATTATTAAAAGGGAGATTTTCTGCATGACAGAATAAAAGAATGATTAAAAATATTATCAAAAATTATGATATGACATCCTAGTCATAGTTGAGGGTTTGAGAAACATGATCAGTTCATGATTTATCCACCTAGCAGCTTTGGGTGTAAATTTGTTAAACATCACTTTCTGGAACAAACTTGTAACAAACAAAGGATTCCTTGAATATTCTTCTTTTGGGGGGAAAATTTGGGATGAGTGAGCGAGTGAAATTGTATAAATGCAATGAGAATACTCTTGTAAAAGAGGGGTTAAAGTTTTCTGAGAAAGTTTGAGAAAAACCATTTCCCAGAGAGACCGTCTGAGAAACCTGTTTATTTTCCTATGTTTTAGATTTAATCACATCAAGATGGTTGCAAGTGTATAACCATTGACAAGCTCTGAGATTGTTCAAGAAACTTTCCCCTGCTGATGAATCTAATGAACCTTGAATAAATTTGTGTTGATCATGAGCATAATTGTGTTTGTTTTTATTTCAGAATGTTTTCAAATAGTTTTTCTTGTTCCTGTTGCAATCTTATGTTAAAATATCTCTAAGTCACACAAGATCTCGTCTATGTGTTAGTATTGTGGCATTTACAATTTCATTATGAGAAGAGCTTTCATCTAGTAATGAAATAAACAATTTAAAATCACTTTACTTTCACTATGTTGATAAAGATTGTTTGTAAGCCTATGAGTGTATCTTAGGCATGACGAACCAGGGATTTCTAGCATTTAATTGAGTCTTTAACATGAGCCTTTGTGTTGAATTCTTGAAGAATGTGTGAAACCGTGCATCTCTGGGCCTCCATTGATGCACACCTTCTAGTTGAAGGAATATTTTGGCTGTTCTGAAGCATTTGTTCTGTGAGTTTTCCAATTTTTGTAAAGGCTCTCAAAGATCTGGTATAATCAACTTTATCTTGCTTAAATTCCCACCAAAAATTTCTCAAACGATGAATCCTACATGAACTACCCCTGTTTGTACTGTGTATCCACAAATGAACAAATTCCATTGCCAAAGTATGCAGGGACAATCAGGATTCAATTATTTTCTTTAGTAACCCGAACCTTGTCTAGGAAACATCTCCACTCTCTAGTGTGACAACTCGTGAGAGTTAGATTGTGTTGTATTGATCATATTTCCTCAAGGTTCTCATTAAAATTGTGCAAAGAAGGATCTCTTGATATCCTTCACCAACACAGGTTACAGAATGGGTCCTCTCACCCTAGTTGAAGGAATGACCTAAAGTAGTGAGGGTAGATCAAACCCTCGGCGAGGTGTTATCCATTTCTCTAACACTGGAGTGACAAAGATTCAACTGAACCCCCTCCCCAGCTATAAAATGAATCATATCATGGTTCGTCTATCTCTAAGAATCATGCCAGTTTCGTGATGGTGTCTCTAAATTGTTTATGGATGAAAAAATTCAAGAAGAACATGCTTATGATCCTTACAAGGAAGTAGAAGAAATATTATTCGATGTTTACTGTCTTCATGAGGAAGAAACACCTATTCCTTTGCTTTCTAAAGAAGAAAAAAATGATGAAGGCATATGATAGATTCTTTTTGATGGTGTTAAGAACAAGAAAGGAAAAGGTGCAGGTCTGATGCTAACTTCCCCTTCAAATAAAAGGTATTTTTTAGCTTTATGTCTGTAATTTTCATGTACTTGTAACATAGCTGAATACGAAACATTGATTCATGGCTGTTGGTCGTGAAATAGGACTTCTAAGAAGAGCAACAGTCAGGGGACAAGAAGTCCCTCCTCTTTAATGGGAGAGGTTCCCTTATTCAGAAACAAACCTATTTACAAATGTACAAGACATGATTTGTTGGTTAAACTTGGATATCACGAAAGTGTTTTCTATGAAGATCATCAATTACAAAAGGACTGAGGAAATGAGAGTACGGGAAAGAGCAGAAAGGCAACATGCAGAATTATAGATATCAGAGTAATTCTTTATGTATGCGAAGTCACAGTTAATTGAAACAAGATCATTTGTATCGAATAAATAAGATGGAATTTAAAGACACAAAGTTCTGTAAATAACATCTGCTTAGAACACAAAGTTTCTTAACATAACACAGATTCATTAATCAAGGAAACAAAGTTCCTTCTTGGTTATACAAGATCACCGTGCTTGCAAAGTTGAAGAGTATGCAATCAGTAAGACTAACGAACTTGAGACAAATGATCTTCACAAAGAAAATAAATGAAAGCTTAGGAATAACAGAGATCAGATAGACAAATAATGGGAAATTCCTTCTGTATTGATTTCTTTATAATCTATTTACACTTTTCAGAAAATAAGCCAAGTTCTTCCTCCCCTTCAAAATGGCGTGGAAAGGCCATTATATAGCTTACAAATCAGTTACTCTTTGTAACTACTTCTTTTAACTAAAGATTAGTTAAGGATTTCCAATCGCAATACCTCAACCTTTTACAATGAATCTGAGAAAAAGAATTAGAAAAGAAGAGAAGAATAAGGAGAAGAAGACAGGTGGTTAGTTACTGAGAGGGACCCACTGACTTCAGAATCCGCTGCCTGAATTTCTTTAACGCCTCAGCTATATCTCTGCCATCCAGGGATTGACGTGTTGGCCCAAAAATGAGTCCGAAGTCCAAGAGATGTTGAGCATCTCACTGTCAAACTCCACATGAGTATGGGAATCTTTATTTGCTTCTCAAACAGCTAGATTGAAGAGAGCAGATTTCCTTCATTGTCTCTTTGGAGATTTGATCTTTCCATGAATGGTATTATTTTTTAGAGAGAGAGAATCTGCAATCTAGAGCTGGGGAAGAAATTGCAGTAGGGAACGGGTATGTGCGCAGGAAATTAGATTGCAGGGGGTTCGGGCAAAAGATAGCACAGTGTATAGCAGTGTGAAAGCAGATGCATAACCAGGGGGTCTTGCCCGTTATATAGCCGTTTTGCCAGAGAGTTCTTTAGAAATCCCAATGCCGCATCCAGGAATATGATCTTCCACTCCACATTTGAATAGACCCAGGATATTCGACAGATTGTCCTTTAGAGCGGGAAAAACTTTACTTACCAGTATGAATGTTCACATCTGCCTGTCGCCTGGGACATGTGAGACGTGATATGCGCGAAACACGCGGCTGCGGCCTAAATTCGGGAGGAATTACAGGGAGAAGACGATACAAATGCATTTTGGGACATTTGGGACGAAAACGTTCGTGCAAGTGCGTAGCATTCGGAAACGAATCGGCCGAAGAAGGTTGCCAAGGTGGCTTGCTCGTTAAAAGCCATTGAGGACATTCGAAGGATGATCAATGCGCATTAAATTCATATCTATCGGTTCGAAAAACAACATATTCGGCCGTAGAAATGGAAAAACTAAGTATGAATGACACTTGGTTCGCTTGGGACATGTGAAAAGCGAATGCGCGGAGTACGCGATTCAGGCGTTTCGGCCGAAATTGGAACAAAAGGCCCGTTTGAACTTGGGACATTTGGGATGAAAAGTTCCGGAGTACGCGGTTCGGGCGTTTCGGCCGAAATTGGAACAAAATGCCCGTTTGAACTTGGGACATTTGGGACGAAAAGTTCCGGAGTACACAGTTCGGGCGTTTCGGCCGAAATTGGAACAAAAGGCCCGTTTGAACTTGGGACATTTGGGACGAAAAGTTCCGGAGTACGCGGTTCGGGCGTTTTGGCCGATCGGGGAACAGAGCGCACTTTTGAAATTGGGACAGGCTTGGGACGAAAATGTTCTGACAGGCCCAAAAATGGAACAACTACAGGGAAATCGACCCAAAACTGAACAGAATTTTCTCAATTTCACGAACTTCGGTACATTAGAGACAAACACTTCCGACAGGCCTCAAAATTTTGAACATTTTTTCGGGGATTTCATCAGAGCGGGGAATTTTGAGTGGACAACATGTCCAAAACTTGGGAAATACGGTAGAAGAGTGTATGGACAGGCTTCGATTTCACATGGAGAAAATGAACAAAAAAGGAAAAGGTCTCAATTTTGATGACTTACAGTCCCCTTCAAATGAAAGGTATTTTTCAGCTCAAAAAGTCTGACAATTTTTATGTACTTGTAATCAGTAGCAGGGAATTATGAGTGCATTAATTCAATGGCCTATAATGGGCCAGAACAAAGAGGAATCAATATGTTACAAGCTTTTATGATGATTTTGAGCTAACGTTATAAATCAAGTTAAAAAAATTTAATGTCTTGTAAGAAATTCATTGCTCAAATCTTACAAACATAGAGTTTTCAGACTTAATGGATGATTTTGAAGCTATTTTAATATTACAAAATCACTCCTAAGAGTTAAAAACAAACATGCAGATAGACTTGCAGCAGTTGGTGCTAGTTTCAAAGTTTTAGAATAGATTGAAAACAATACAAATATCAGCCACATATTAAGCTGATTATCAAACCTTCAGTGCTTGATAATGAAGCAAAATTCACAAGTTTTTGAAGATGATTGACAAATATCTACATATTTCTGGAGAAAGAAGCTGAATTTTATGTACAGTTAATCAAGAAAAATTGTAGCACTTATATGGTGATCTAGATTGTTCAGCTTATAGATCAAATAATTTTCCTCAAGGGTCTGATCACATTTAGAGGACATTCTTCAGTTCAGATGATCAACTAAGAAAGGACAAAGGAAATATCTCAACTCATGCAGATAACTACCAAAAGATATTTTAGTTGATAATGAAACATAAATTATTCATTGGAAAGTTATTTTCCTTAGTTGAAAAATAATATTTTATCAATTTATGGAAAGAATTTAAATATATTTTAGCTTGGAAATACCAAGATCTTGAGAGGATTTGATCCTATTTTGGCAACTTAGCATACCATAGAATTACAACAAAATTCAAAACTAGTTATACAGAAACAAAGACCTATTAATCCCAATATTAACCCATTAATGAGAAAAGAGCTATCCAAGTTAATTGAATGTGAGGTATTATATTTCAAGTTAAGCACTCAAGTAGGGTAGCCAACTATTGTTCCTGTTAGGAAAAATAATGGTGAAGATCCGACTGTGTGGATTTTAGATATCTTAATCAAAGCTTCATTAAAAGATCATTATCCATTACCCAATATGGATCCAATATTTTAAGAACAGTTTTATGTTTAGATAGGCTATCCTTACTAGATGGTTATAGTGGATATAATCAGATTCTTGTATGCATGAAGAAGATAGATACAAAACAATGCCTTTACCACAAAGTGGGGTACTTATGCTTACAAAAGAATGCTAATTTTGGACTTTCTAATGGCATGATGCAATGTTTCAACGTGTAATGGATATGGATTTTCACGTCATTTTAAATAAATACATAGTTGGTTTATTTAGATGATGTCACTGTATTTTCTAAGAATTATGAAGATCATCTTAAGCATTTAAGGACATACATTTACAGCTTTGCATGTAGTTTGGAATATCATTGAATCCCAAAAATTCTATCTTTTCAATGCCATGAAGGTAAATTACTCAGACATATTGTTTTTAGGTAAGATTTAGCTATTGATCCTTTCAGAATTGATGTAATATTGTACAGTTTTCACCTGCCACATCATAAGAAAGACATTACAAATTTTTCTTGGGAAAATCAATTTTTTTTAGAATATTTGTTCTAGATTTTGTACAGCATTGGATAAGCCATTAATAGTTATGCTAAAGAAAGATAAATTCCTTCTCTTGGACCAGTGAAGGAAGAAAAGGAATTGAAGCTATGAAGATAACTATTTCACAAGCCCCAACTTTGGCAAATCCTAATTTTGATAAGAATTTCACATATGTATGCACTTGCTAATAGATGAAACTGTTTCAGCCATATTAACTTAAGTTAATGATGAGAATACAGATCACAAACCACATTGCTTACTTTGGGTAAAATATTACATGACTACGAGAAAAGATACAATTTTCTTTAAAAATAAGTAATTGCATGTAGTTAGAGGTTTGAGGAATTTCAAGTACATACTTTCAAATAATCAAGATACATGTTTTAGTCTCTCATCCAAGTGTTACAGTGTTCCTTTTGCACAAGGAAATGAATGAGAAGAGAGTAGGTTGGATTACAAAGGTTATAGAGTATGATGTTGATATCCTTGTTGCAAAAAAAATTAGATGAAAAGGATTATGTGAACATTTGATTGCTAATATGGAAGAAAAACATGATAGGCAAAATGCATTATAGTCATTACAGTATGCTGCAAGTTTTATACTCAGCAACCTAAAATTTTATTACACCCTAAAAAAATCAACAACCAAAACTCAATTTAGAGGTCCCAGAATCAAGTTGGATGACTGATTTTATCAATTACTTGCAACATGAAAGCTATTTGGAAGGTATGGATAAGAAAAAATGAAGGTATTTTAGATTACATGCCATACCTTATGCACTTTTATTCATGGTGTGTTTGTTTAAGAAAAATATTAATGGAGTTTTTCTGCGTTGTGTTGATTATGATAGAGTCTAACAATTACTGTCTAAATTTCATGAAGGACCTCCAACAGGTCATTTCTCATCACGTTCTATAGTTCTTAAAATTATGAAAGACAATTATTGTTGGCCTAACATATTCAAGGACTGCTTTGAATGGATTAAGAAGTGTAAAAAGTGTGCCTTCTTTGTTGGAAAAGAACGATTAGCTTCGCTGCCAATGCAACCTATTTCAGTGGATCAACCATTCATGCAACGGGGTCTTGAATTCATTGCATGATAAATGCACCTTCATCATAAGGAAACAAGTGGATCTTGAAGTGCCACATATTATTTTACTGCTGGATAGAAGCAAGTGGCTTTGAAAGAAGCCAGTGAAACTTCAATATTATCATTTTATGAAGGTATAGTTTGTAGATTTGGTGTTCAAGCCACTATCATTTCAGATAATGCTTTAGCTTTTCTTGGTGCAAAGGTAATAGATTGGGCTATTAAGCCTGGTATTTATCTCAGTACTTCATCTAATTATTACACAAGGTAATGGATTAGCTTAAACAGTACTAATAAATATCTGCTCAAGATTATCAGAAGAACACTCAAGGGATAACCAAAAGAGCTTGGTATCTGATTTTAAATTTAGCACTTTGGGCTGATAGCGTGACTCCTAAAAGAATAGTTGGTAACTCACCGTATAATCTTGTTTATGGTCGTGAGGCAATAATGCCTATTTCAATTGATCTACCTGCATTGGATTTATTACATCAGATGAAATTACTTGAGAGTGAACCAATGCATGTTCATTATGTAAAACTTACGAAACTACAAGAGCTAAGAGATCAAGCTCACTTGAACATGGAGAAGAATCAGAAAAAAATCAAGAACACGTTTGATAAAAAGGATAAGCTTAGAATTTTTAATGAAGGAGACATTGTGCTGAAATGGGATGTTGATAGAGAAAAGTTAGGAAACCACACAAAGTTCAATACAATCTAGAGTGGTCCTTACATGATTTCAGCTTGCAAAGATCACAATGCATTTCAACTTTCAAGGTTGAATGGAGAGGAACTTCCCATTCCTGTGAATGGTATGTTTCTCAAGCAATGTTATTGAAAATATTATAAGTGTTGATTAGAGTAGGATTTCCCTTTCAATAAGTGTAGTTCATGCACATTACAAATTTCAGTTTGAATAAGTGCATTTACACACGTGATCTAGTTTACCAGATCTTTTCCCAACTTTAGTTTGTTTTAGAAGGGTCAATTTTTCAGAAAAGGACATATTTTGGTTGTATTCTTTGAGTCCATGCCTAATGGACAAGAGCAAGGCACTGGTCTTAAAGCTAGCAGGAAGCTTTCCTCGTAGGATCGCCAGAAATGTTGACATTTTTTGCATCCCGTGCAAAAATGGGCAACTCGAAACTTTAATTTCTCAATGGAAGGAATTGAGGTGAATGTAACCTAACCAGGGGGAATGATTATACAATTTTCATTAGGTTTTTAGCTTCCTATCAATTGATTAACAACATGCAATCTGCAGCTATGTGTGTTGTTTCAGAACGCAACATATCACATATGTTATCATTCCATATTCATCTTTAGCAAAGAAATACAAAACTCCTAAAATACCAATGCATAGCCTTGATGAAGGTGGGAATCATAGACATATGTGGGATACTTCATCCCATTAAAACAAATATAGTTGTAGTTTGCGTGGCTGAAGGTACATTATCAGTTATAGGTACATTAATTCTTGTTATTTCCTTATGTTTGAATGAGATTAATTTTGTTTTGAGTTGTTTAATTCATTCCAAAATTATCATTTACAGTAATCAAATGCAAAAGGAAATAGACAACTCAATTATAGAATTTAATTTCATTTATTCATAAAGATATACAAATTCAATTTTCCCACACAATCCATGGGATGTAACTTATGATTATATGAAATAAAAGATACATGTGCATAAAGCTAAAATAAAAAGAATATAGAAACAAACCCATCATTGCCTTTGGGTTTTCTCCTAGTCTTCATCGCTCAAGTTCCAGCTTCTTCATCCTTCATCTTCTAGCATCCTCCCAGTCCATCAATGTACTTGGAAAGAGAAGAAAAATAGGATCACATCATTTGAGCTCCGGGTTTAATTTGTATTCATGTGCTAAATTTAGCTTCAGGAAAATGGACCAATTGAAGTCAACAAACATAAGGTACATCAAAAGAGATAGATACTAAATTAAGAAATTACTATCTTGTAGAAGCACATGTGATTCCCAGAATCATGACAAAAGAAGAAAGAAAAATCACTATTGAATACAAGAGAAGCTGAAAGCCTATTTATTCTATAACTTTTATATTAAGTGTGCAGGTACATGTAGCCATTGAGAAAACATAATGAAGTACAAGTGCAATCTACAGTATGCTTTCAGTGAAAAACTTGCAGATACAATTTCCATGAGCAACATAACACTTTTGCTGCAACTTTTGTTTTAGAGATAAACAACTTGGCTACAGAATTTGAGTCAAAGCATTGTATCCACAATAACTTTAAATTGTTCAAAATACTTTGTCAAGGAAAAAGTTATAGGTGCACACTTTCAACATTTAACATGCTTCAAAATAGAAAGAAACAACTACTATTACATTCATAGAATACTTCATGTATCATCTATATATCAAGCATGAGAAGTGCAATGTCATCAAGAAAAATCAACACTGCAAAACTTGAAGGTGCCAAGAAAATAAGACATCAATTATAGGCCTTCAAGGCTGCAGACTAAATTGAGGTTTCATTCATACCATTTCATATTGATCAAGGGATAGAAGTGGTTACAAAAAATAAGGTATTCACATTGAGTCCAAGATGTTTCAACACTCCCAAAAAGGAGAATAGAGTTATCATGGGTCCAAAATTTGAACAAGAAGAAGCATCCAATTTTTAGATCATTTTAAAAATGCTTTCAAGATCAATTGCAGTTCATCAAGTAACTAGAGAAAAAAGTAGTGAACTGAAGAAAGCACTTAAACTTGCAAATTACCTTGAAGAATTGAAGTTATCTTTTCAAATACATGTGCTATGAGTGAAAGAAACGGTCAAATTTTCGTAAACGAAGAACATGATCATATTGAAGTATGCAAGATGTTTAGACAGGAAGAGATACAAGTATCAAAGCTGGATGAGAAAAATCCAAAGCAAGTTGCAGGTACATATGGATGACTAAATTTTCACAATTTATCAAGTACAATGTATAATCATAAAACCTTTCTATAGAAGTCAAATTCTAGGTACATCTAGCTGCATGTACAATGACCAAACTCATTACAGTGAACAAAGTATAACAAGTACAAAAATGATGAAAATGCCAAAGCTTATCAATGATTCAAAGTGCAATGAAAGAATTATTCAAAGATAATAATACATAAGAGCATGCATATAGCAGAGAAGGATTACAAATATAAATCTTCAAGTTCGGGAACATCCATTATTTGTAAAGGATCAAAAGATAAGGTAACAATTTCTATCAATAAGAAGCTACAAATTTTAATCCTAAAGGAAAATATTGTTCAGTTACAAGTGAAAAAAGAGTTCAATATTCATCAACCAATAAGGAAAATACAACATATCAAAGCATCCAAACTTGTAATTAGTAAGTGAGTATTATTCCAGTCACCTCTGAAATGTATAGTCCAAATTTATTGCATAAATTCAAAGTATTGCATAGGGAGTTACAATTGGATGTTGCTTTAAAAATAGAATAGGAAAATTACATGATCATTCTTCCCCAGGATTGAAGAAATCAAATTATCTACTCAAGATATAGGTATCTTGAAGTAGTGCATGGTACGGTCCCAAAAGGAAGCCAAAAAAATAAAGTGTTTTGTATTGCAAATTTTAGATCATATCTACAGAAGGCCGATCCACATTTGAACATATTTATATTTTTGAATAATTTCACGAAGGTAGCCATGCTATAACAACATGCTATTTTATCCTTTTATTTATTCACAATGAAGTTTAATAATAGCATGCCACTGTAGTTAGGACTTAGTTTATTTTTAGGGGGTTGGGTGAATAATTTTTGCTATATATTGTATGCATTGGCAAATCACAAAGGGATAAGGATTATTATAGAGGAATTTTGTACTAAGAGCTGAAGCCATTGGACATATTTTCCCTTAATGAGAACCAGTTATTGCCTTTACAATTTTTGCAGTGGTGTGTATTAATCTATTAACTCTTGTGAATGATAATTCCCTGAATTAACTAACTTACCCTGCTACAAATTGTTATTTCTATATAATATTAGTGCGTATGTTATATTCTTTGTTGTTGTGATTTATCCCTCAAAAGATAAGTGTTTGCCTTAGGACCAAGTTGAAACCAAATGGATCATGCTTAATTAATTTTTTCTCATTATAGTGTGCATGTTTCTTAGTCAAATCCCTCATCAATTTTAGTGTATCACTTCATTTAAACTTCAGTTTCAACTATATTTTTACCCGTCAACCCCAAAGTTAATCAGATTTAGGATACATCAATAAGGAGCAGACCTTGTAATCCTAGAGACTCACATCAACATAGGGATACCCACATCCCTTATTTGTTTCCATTCTATCTGTAAAAGTGAGGGAAAAGCAAGCTTAGAAAACTTGTTGTTATCCCTCAATCAGGGTACACTTATGAGAGATAAATTTTTTTGGCACACCCAGAGGGACACAAATCAGATTTGCAGTGAATTTACAACAAATTTACAACAAAGAAACAACACTTTTGGAAGGACAAAGATTCAAATATCCATTGAAAATAAAAAAGAAAATTATTTGGCGAATCTGTAAGGTTGCTTTCTAACTAGTTTTTCAACATGTTCTATGCCTAAGGTGACTGCAAGATCAACGGTGAGAGGACTTCCTCATAATTTTGTTTCTTTGCCTTTAAATTCAACAAGAAGAAGAATAGCTTGTAATACCTTAACCTATAATAGGCCCAGTTTTTTTAACCCTCCTCCCCTTGCTTCATCATCTATCAACCTTGTTGTTTAGATTCCAATTATTCCAATGGATCAATAACTACCACAACCACATAGAAATTATGTATGCTTCAATAATGGAAGTCCTTAATTAATTCCAGTTTATCATGACAAACTTGCTGTTTCCTTAAAGGGTTTACCCTAATTTATTTGTGAAAATCATGTAACCCCTACCAATCATATTAAAGAAATTGCAACCCTTTGTTCAGTTCATAATATCACCCATGAAGATGTAGCTTTGAGACTCTTAGATGCATCATTTAAAGGACAAGCCTTGTAATGGTATAGAAATTTACGAGTAGGGACTATGAAAATGAGGATGAATAAGGAGATCAATTACATAAACAATTTCAAGAAATTATGATCATTTATCTCTCATAGAACAACTTTCCATAATCAAGAGAGATCCTCATGAACTTATGGTTAGTTTTAACATCAAGTTTGCAAGAACATGGGAAAGAATTCAAGCCAATGTTAAGCCTAAAGCTGATTATGCATTTCTATATTATCTTAGATCCTTAAATAGTGATATTGCAACCATAATACAGTCCATGGGAGGAACCACACTTCCAATAGTTTATGATATTTCCATTAGAGCTGAAAACAACCTTATTCAAGCTGGTAAATTAGCCACAAGGCCCTCTATGCCTATTATATCAAATTTGGCACCTATTCTGTAGCCTATTACCATAATAGAGCATGTTGTTATAAAACCTCAAGATGACGTATATAAGGCCTTGTAGACCATGGAGAATAAGTTAACATCAATTGGGAATAAATTGGCTCAGTCTAACAGACCTTATCAAGCACCTTATCTATAGAATATGAAACCATACCAGCGAAATCAGAATTATAGGTAGCCTTATCAACAAAGAAAGTTTGATCATAAGGATGCTAGCTCATCTAGTGCCTTTGTACCAGTTAACATGACCTCAGAAGAGTGGTGTACACCTTGTAATCATCCTCATCCAGCTGCCAGTTGTCCAAATGCCTTCTTGAATTTAAGCCTTGTTTCCCAACCACAATTTGAAACATTATTCATGCCTCAAATGGAGGGTGGGAAACAAGATGCTCAAAGTCAAAAACTCATGAACAGAACTTGGTTAGCTCTGGAGAGGAAGATTTTATTAATTGTACAACTAGGTCTTAGAAAAGAACTCAGGATGAAGAACAATGTGGAAAGGATGCGTTTTACCTACCATTATTGAAAACATAACAAATAGTCATGTTTCATCTCCTAAAACAGTAAGCAGTTCATCCCCTAAAGAGCAGTAAAAAGAGCCTCAGCCTGATCCTAGACAGTTATTCATACCTCATATTTCTAAAGCTGCATAAGCATAATCAACTTTTGCTAAAAATTACTCTAAAACTGTTGCAACTTCATTTAATGTTGTTGAGGCTATGAAAAAACATAATATCAATATTTATTTATAGGATGCTTTGAGTATTCTATGACAAAATGAGTTACTTGCTCACGAGATTTCTAAGTTATAGATTTCTTCCAAACCAATAGAGAAAGAAGCTCAGAAAGCTGATATGGTCCTCGGTACAGTTGAGCAAGATCGTATGAAATATGTTAAATGGATGGTATAGAAAGTGCTTAATGCCCCTGACATAAGAAAGTCACCTCCTTTTTATCTTTCTCTTATTATTGGTGATCATTTATTTCACAACTGTATGGTTGACAATGGTGCAAGAAAAACTGTTATGCTCAAAGAAATTACTGGAAAATTGGGCCTGTAGTATGAACCAACATAAAAGAGTGTATTGCAACTTGACAAGACAACAACCAACCATTAGGAAATTCAGAGTTTAAATTAGGTAATTATTATTTACTAAGTGGTAAATAAGTTTGTTATATTGTTATGTTGTATATATATATATATATATTAGGAATTTTATTAGGAGTTGTTAGAGGAGATCCTATATTTTAGGAGATACAAATCATATATATGTAACATGTGAATATGATTTGAATGAGCAGAATGAAGATATTATGTGTTTTCTATAGTTCAAAACTAGTGTCTTTTAGATTTGCTATTAGAGCGAGTTTGGTCAGATATGTGATTTTGCAAGTATGATGGAGTCTTGAGTTTTTCTGTAGGGGAAGAAAAGAATATTTACTATTAGTGTTTCCCCGTAACATGGAATAAAAATGTTTTAGAGTGGATTTTTGATTATTTTGTATTTGGGTTTCTCTTTTCATCCATGCATGATGCATAAATATTCAAACTTGAGATTTGAAATCAATATTATATTTACATATCTGTGGTAGCTATTATCATCGGTTGTATTTCAGGTCACCTGCATTTAGAACAACGCGATTGACGTCCTCCTGCCTACATCACTTTTGGTGTTCAGTTCTTTTTATTTCTCACATATCTCAAAGCCAAATCAAGATAACTTTGACTATATTATTGAATGCAAAGATCACGAAACTCTCTGCACATTTTATAGACCAATCTACATGTGCTTTTTGCCACACGGGTAGTTTATATCCAACGAATGAACACGAATTAGATCTTTTTTAATAGAGATGTCATCCTTCATACCATGGTTCCTTGTATGGATATTGCACTACTATTTGACCGTCTTAGCTTTGAACTGTTATGTCATCATTGTATCAATTAGATATATACTGGATCACCAAACTATGTGTATTGGATTCTACAAATTGATCTAGATTTCGATCCATCAATCATTGATTTTCGTAGCAGGGAACTAACATCTGTGCATGTGGAGCAGTAGAGGCCCACATCAAAAGTGATTCACCAACAAGTATATCAGTATAGGAATATTATTATTTAGCTCTTTGTGAAAATCTGTTACAAACCCGTATGCCGCTTATATTAAATGTCAATTTTGAATTACTGATGAGTCATTTATGGGGTCAAATGTATTTTTTAATATGTTTTTAGTATTGGTTATTTAAAAAATGTTTTATTACTCGTCTCATTCAAGTCTTTATAAGTTGATTTCCATAATAGCGAGTCATGTATAATGTGTCATGTGTATTTTGTTATTTCATTTGAAGGTAATTTTAGGTCAAAGTATTTGTAAAAATAGTTTAATTAGTTTGGTAATTTAAGAATAATGGTCTTCTTGTTATTTTGTATTAGTCAAAATCAAAGTCTTATTGTTGTCAAGTTTATAAAAGGAGTCAACGTTCAAACGATAGTTTGAGTCATGGTAGTCAATGTCAATGTCATGTTGTCAAGGTCGTTTAAAATTTATTTAGTGTCAAAATTTTGTGAGTTTTCAAATGTTGTAAAAATAATTTTTTTTCCTCATGGACGTAGTTTCAGTGTATCTCGACGTCCTGAGATTCATTGAGCTTCATGATCACATTGTGCTGAGATAAGCAGTGACATACTAGAGGTCAGAGGCAATGGAGGATGGAGGGTGATCAACGCCTCTCGTCAGTCACCAACGAAGGGGTCACATTTTGGTATGGTGGCATCTCTTTTTCAGTTTGATTTTATTTACTTTTTAGTGTTCCTAGTTGTGTGAATAAATGGAAATTTCACATTTTGGGGGGAACATTACACCAATGTTTCATTTCCATTCTGCACCTAAAACAAATAAAGTTAAGGGCAACTTCCAGTGGTAGTGGCCGTTTCCTAAGTTGTTCGAAATCGAGTGACAACGATTGACAACAATGGCTACAATTAAGAACATTGTAATTCTTATAAAATGTGATGTGAATTTTTTTTCCATATTTTAGTTGTTTACTTTGAGTGGTGTGTGGTTTCATTCCCTTGCTATGATCAAAACACGAAGTATGTACATTTTGGTTGCTGAGAACAATTGTATAGGAGGGCAGCTGAACTAGAGTGATCCTCTAACTGTAGAGATTTTCTGACTGTATGTTAGCGATAAAAATTTGTCAAATGGAAATACTTGTGGATTTCTTGCCAATGCTCTGGGAATCTAGGTCCCTCTACTTAACCGGTGCAACTGCTGTATATGCATGCGTGAGTAAATGTATATTTTCCTGGTGGTCTTGTGGCTGGGGATCAAATAGGGGAACTCTACTGATCCTACAGAAAATCTAGCAATATCTTGCTAGGGAAGACTTTGTCTGAATAATGGGAAAGGGGAGTGAGAAAAGAGGTAGGAGAACTAATGTTGTAAATAGAAAATCAGATTCCTGCACACACTAGTTAGAAATTTCATCACAGGCACTAAAATTATGAGAAGAAACAATACCTACAAACATGGCAACAAGACTAGATAAGAATTTAATGAACTCAAATTTTCTAGTAAACCTCCTCAGTCAAGAGAGGCTACAAACTCCTTCTTGTATTGATGCTTAAGTAGAAGTTGTACATAATGTGGGAATGGAAGAAATTTGAGAATGGAGGAAAGTAGAAGAAAATGGCTATCTCCTTTGCTTTCTCCAAGTACAATACACTCGTGAGTTTACAAGATCAATTGCCAACCCTTTGAAATGGGAATGGCATTACAATTTATAGAGTAGAATATGACTCTTCATTTACATGACTCTTCATTTACCCCTCAATGCCTTTTCATATGTCCTTGCACAACTTAAAACTTTTCAACTTCCTAGGAAACTTTTAAGTCCCTTTTTATAACATAAAGGTGACTTATTACATGAGGAACATTAGGGCATATGAAAAAGTGCAATCCCAACGTGAAATTAGAATATTGGAAGGTGAGAGAAAGTTGGGAGGAAGAGGAGAGAGAAAGAGAGAGAGAAGAAGAAGAGGAGATGTCGTTTCCTGATGAAGTCTACAAATCCTCGTTGATGGAAAGCTCCAAATATAGTGAGACTCTGAATCTTCAAATCTCCTTACACACTGTGAATCTTCTTCAAATCATCTTGTGAATGCTTGTAAAGTTGAGTGAATTAAGATGGATCTCGAATGCCCTGCGAAAAAATGACCTAGGATGCTCCCGACCTGTGTATGATCCCCCTGACCTGATTATCCCTGTACGATGTAGTGAGTGTCGAAAAAAAAAAATCTAGCTTCCCTAAGATGTACCTCAAATTACATATGATGTATGCCCAGTGTGATGATCCAAAATGATGCCGAGATGACCTGAATTTTGATGACTCTATGTCCCGTTGTGCCAAACTGCTCTATCTGTGTTCAACTAGCTTATTTCATGGCATCTTCAGATGGTGGCAACTTACCCATTTTGACGTACGTGTCATAGTTTAGCTTTTCCCATCCTCAATTGGTTATGGTAGACATGAATTATTTCTTAGTACTGTGTGCCACTCACCTTTTAGTCAAACTGCGGCTATTTATGACATGGTCTTGTGGAGCCACTTACTATGGGTTTTATTCCAGGGTTCCATTGCTGAGATAAGATGACCTTTTTGAGTGACTTTTCCTATGACACTCCATCTGATGTTCAGTGAGCTTAATTTTAGCCTTTTCAAATCGTGCGTGTTGGTGCAAAATACTGAACTTGCATCTTTTTGCCCTAATTTTCCATGTCCAATTTTGCTTAGAAATAGTTTTATCCCTGGGCTGGTAGGTCTGGAATTCAGTTTTTCTAGTTGCATGCTTTCAAACATGTTCACGTGATATGTTATTATTTTTCCCTAATTTCAACGATCAATCCATGTATGCCAATTTTTCGGATGCCTTATTTCGCCTGTCGGATCTTTCAGGTTGAATTTGAAAATTCTCCTTCGAAGAGAGAAAATGCATGATAAAAACTCAAAATTGATCGATATCCCTAAAAAATTGTGACTTCAGTGTTTCCGAAATCCAGTTCGCGTCGAAAGTAGATTTGTCGACGATCGTTTCAGATGAATTAAAATTCGGGTGACATTCGCCTTCACTTGTCAAAAATTTTGATTTCTAGAGGCATCTCGGTGATTTTTTTCCATGTTTTGATGGTCATACGGGCGTATTCTACCCGTCAAATTCATCATCACAATATTATTACAGCGTGGCGGGTTTCCTATTGGCTCCAGGGTGGTTGACGAAATTTTTTCTAACTTGCAATAGGTTTTTGAAATTTTGGTGCTTCACAGGGAAATTTCTCTTCAACCCATGGCTCTGACCTTTTTGCAATAAGGTGTCTACGTGGCACGTGCTGATTGGCCGAAGGATTGGCGTAGAGCCGGCAGAGAGAATTCCTTAGGACCACAAGCTTTCATTTGCTGCAAATTGGAGGTTCTCAATAGTTAAGTTTTTGCCTGCAGGCTCGCAATAGAATAAGAACTCAGGACACATGGCAAGGAGGGCAATGCAGGTAGCCAGACGGCATTTGGAAAAAATGTATCGATTCTTGGGCTCAAGGTGTCAAGGGAAAGTTTTCAGACTTCTTTTGAAGGCCCGTGTCTTCGTACTTTCTTCAAGATTGGATCACGTATTCCTTTTTTTGACCTGTGTGCCACCATGGAGGGAAGGCCATAGATGTGTTGTGCATTGGAAGCTTTTTTAAGCTTTAGCAATGGTTTGAAAGCTAAAATTTTAACCAAAGTTCTCGTGCATGTTTTCATTCTGGTAACACGAGTCCAAGCAAGGAAGATGGGTCAGCGGGGTAACAATTAGATAATTTTTTCAAATTTTTGGCTTGGAGTTGGGCGCAAAATTTCATGTTTGGCCCAAAGTCCTACATCGACCTCAAGGACGTGAGGGACATGTGTCCACATTTGCAAAAGGTGGAGGGAGGGGGTCAAGAGAGACATTTTTTTACACTTTTGACCTCTGTTCTCTGACGGCAGGTGAATGAGTGTTCCAAAATTGGCTCTAAAGCGACCAAATTGGATGGAAGACATGTGGCACATGGGTTACAATGTCAAAGGGTGGCACGGGTTAGCATTGAATTTTGTGAATATTTTAAAAGGGGTCAGAAGGTGGGAATGGATACTTGGACTCGTGGCTAATTGGAGAACACCACGTGGTAGGGATGAATCGAGCTTTTGGGCCCGCGGGGGATTTTGTGAAAAAAAATCCAAAATTTAAAAAGGTCGCAAATGCATTCCTAAAGGATGGGAGCCTGATCCAATTGCATTTTGATTATGTCCCTAAACTTGAGGGACTCAAAATACCACCAGGCTCCTAAAGATGACACATGTCCTCCTAAAATTTGACTAACTCTCGAACTCGCTCCAAGAGGACAACTTGAAACGACGATAACTTGAGCTCCCGTTGGAATTTTTAAATCAATGTCTATATGATCCTAAATAGAAATTACATTTTTAATCTAATGGTGGAGGTATCAGGTATTTATTATTCCATTTGATCCCTGAAAAATTAGATTTAGGATTTGGTACTCCACTTGTGCATGAGAAAAATTACTTGCGGACCCAATGCACCAAAGTGTTGTGAAAAAAACATTATACCATCTTATAGGGCTTGAAATTCCCTTTCTGAAGAAGTTTATTTTTTCTCCTAAATCTAGCCTAAGTTCCCAAAATCACCTTTAGAAGTTCAACAACTATTTTGGCATGTGTACTACCTAGGCTTGTGAATGGTAAAACTGCCCCAAATTATCTAAGTCCTTCCAGAATCTTCATGAATCTCTTCCAAAATGTCCCAAGGCCTTTGAATGGCCTCTAATTCCATTTTGGATTTTCTACTCTGATCCATGGTGTTTCTCCAATCCTAGGAAGGCCAATAATAGCCCTTCCCACAACTGCCTAAAGCTTGAAAATTTTAATGAACTCCTAAAATCACCTAGGGGGGAATGAATGGAATTTCCTAAATCACATAGGGGGATAAGATAACATCAATCGGGAGGTAACTGGACTGACTGGGTGGACTTGGTGTGCTTGGGAATGATATGACATTAAAATTTTGGCATAGGGGTATAGTTTTTGTGCTCAGAAATTGTCAATTTTCTTGTTGCACATTTGCACCAAAAAAAATGGCTATAGCTTGGGGACATGACATGGATTGAGCGTAACGAAGACATGAGATGGAGAATCCTAGAATCTCAACATTTCAAAACAAAGACCAGTGTCTTATCCATTGAGCCCTGCGGAGCCATGTACAACTTGAGAGAGAGAGAGAGAGAGAGAGAGAGAGAGAGAGAGAGAGAGAGAGAGAGAGAGAGAGAGAGAGAGAGAGAGAGAGAGAGAGAGAGAGAGAGAGAGAGAGAGAGAGAGAGAGAGAGAGAGAGAGAGAGAGAGAGAGAGAGAGAGGATGTCACCCCTAATGAAGTCTGTAGATCCTTGTTGATTGAAAAATCAAGTGCAATGAGACTCTAAATCTTCAAACTCCATACACCCTGAGAAAATCCTTCCAATTATCTCATGAATGCTTCCTAAGTTGAATGAACTATTCTGCTGATGACCACAACTCCTAGTCTGCGTATGATATACCTATGACCCGAACTATGTAGTGAGTGTCAATAAATTCATAGACATATCAAAAAGTGTAAACCCTGAATGCAAAATTAGAACATAGAGGAGAGAGAATGTTGGGGGGGAAGGAGGAGGAAAAGAAAGGATATCACACCTGATGAAGTCTACAGATCCTTGTTGATTGAAAAATCAAGTGCAACGAGAATCTGAATCTTTAAACTCCATACACCTTGAGAAACTCCTTCAAATTATCTCATGAATGCTTCCCACGTTGAATGAATTGTTCTGTTGATGACCACAACTCCCAGCCTGCATATGATATACCTATGACCCAAACTATGTAGTGAGTGTCAATAAAACATTGTCTTATTCCTTGAGATGGACCTTAGATTCCCTATGATCAATGCCCATAGATGATCTAGAATGATGGTGTTGACCTGAATGATCATCCCTCTATGTCTTATTGTGCCAAACTTTCCCTTTGAGAACAACCTTCTATTTTTAGTAAGTACAAATGGTGCAACTTACTATTGTTAGTAAGTTTCATAGTTTATCTTTTCCCAACCTCAACCGGATATGGTAGCTTGAATTATTTCTTCTTACTGTGTTGCTCTTTCCTTTTGGACCAAATGGCTATTTATAGCAAGGGCTTGTGGAACCAATTACTATTTTTAATAAGTGTCAATTGCAAGTCGAGATGACCTCTTTTGATGACTTTGCCTACGATACTCCCTCTGTGTTCACTACCTTATTCGTAGACCACTCAAATGGTGGCTTACCTGAAGCAAAAAACCCATATGTAGGAAGGCATGCTATTACTTGTAAGTGCACTGCGGATGTTAGATTGTGAAAAAATAGATCTTGAAAATCTAGGTTTTATTTTGGGGTTACACGCTCCGCATTTTGAGTAATTCCTTCTTCTGAACAAGCAGGAAAATGAGATTTTAATCAGCGGGGGAAGAATACTGAAAAAAAAATCCCTCCATATCCCTAAAAAAATAGGGACTTCATGGTGCAAAAACTAGTTCACACAAAACTAGATTTTTCAAAGATCATTCCCTCCAATTTTTGCGTGATTTTTCCCACTGGAACCCTGAGAAGTGGAGAGGTAGCACGCTGTTTTTTTCCACTACTATGTTATGGTAACCATTAATGGAGCTTAACAATTTCAGGTCTTGTTTTTTTCTTCGTTCATGATGAAATCAACTCCATTGTGATAGGTTTTTTCTTCTTGTCTCACTGGTGAAATTTCTCTTCGATCCGATTGTTGGTTTGACAAGATATTGAGATTTGTTCTTCGTGGAGCCGGAAGTGAAACTTATTTGATGTGATCATTCCTTGCTACAAAAAATAGGTTTAACTATGATTTTTTAATTTCCTTCAAGATATAAGAACTCAGACAAGAGATATGGTTTTTCAATCCATTTATTGGTTTGCAAGATCTCTTCAGTTTTTCAGTTTCATGGCAATGAAGATTTTCAAACTTCTTCTTCTTCATTCTTTCATTTGATTAATATTTATTTTGGGACCTACGTGTTTTTTATGTTGTTTAGGATTTGGTTTTTATCATTGAGATGGTTCAAGTTTTATCAATGGTGTGACTTGGTGTGAGCAAGTTACAAAGCTATGGTGGAATGAAGTTGTGCACAGGAGAGTTAGATATTAGAAGCGGGAAGTAGGTAGTTTTTTTAAAAATTTGATGTAAAGATGAGAAGGGAGATGGGTGTACATTTTTCAATTTTTGATGTCCCTAACCTATGTGATGTACATGAGGGACATAAAATTCCAAGGTGAGTAAAGGTGACGACACGTGGCGAGAGATCCGATGGTAGGGACTGAAGGCTAAAAATCAGTTTTAAAGCACTAAGGGGCTGGAAGTTGGTCATATGGGTGACCAGAAGTATCCCTTAGGGGTTGGGGTGAATTTTTCCATATTTTATGTCCCTTGACCTATGAGGGAAATGAGGGAAATAAAATTCCATGGTGCTCTTGGTGATGACACGTGGTAGTGATCAAACGGTTGAGGCTTTGAGCTCTCGAAAGCACCTGGGGGCTGAACTGGAAATCCTGGAGGTCGCATGAGGATCCAGAGGTCATATGGGGGATAGGTGAATTTTTCCATGGTTGATTTACTTGAACTTTATGTATGTGAGGGAAAAAAAATCCAACCAACCTCCTGGAGCTGACACACGTGTCCTCCCAAAATTTGACTAACTCCCGAACTCGCTCCAAGAGGACAACTTGAAATGACTATAACTTGAGCTCCTAATGGACTTTTTTAATGAAATGTTATATGATCTTGACTATAAATGACATTTTGAATCCAATGGTTGGGGTATCCGGTCCTTATTCCACAATTTTATCCCTAAAAAATCAGGATTTTTGATTTGGTACTTCACCTATGCATGAGAAAAACTTCTTGTAGATCCAATGTGCTGAAGTGTTGTGAAAAAAATAATTTCACCATCTTGTTGGGATTTTAATTACATTTCCAATTATGTTTTGGTTTTCTCCTAATTCCATCTAGATCACTCAGAATCACCTTCGAGAAGTTCAGCAATTGTTTTGGCCTGTGGACTGACCTAGGCCTGTGAACCCTAATTTTGGTGAAACTACCCCAACTTCTCCAAGTCCTTCCAGAATCTTCCTAGATCAACTTATACTGATATCCCAAGGAATTTTAGTTTCCTCTACATCTATTTTGTCTTTTTTGCTCCGCTCTATGGGGTTGCTCTAGTCCTAGGAAGGCCAGTGATAACCCTTCCCACAACTGCTTGAAGTTTGCAACTTTTAATGAAATCCTAAAATAACCTAGGGGGAAATGAATGGAATTTCCTAAATCACCTAGGGGGATGAGATAACATCAATCGGAAGGTCACTGGATTGATTGGGTGGACTTGGTGTGCCTGAGAATTATAGGACATGAAAATTTTGGCATAGGGGTATAATTGTCATGCTCGAAAATTGTCAATTTACCTGTTGCACATTTACACGAGAACACAATCATACTTCTAACATTGATCGGCCGATTAAATCTAGCGTTCAATGGAAGTGAAAGTGGTAACTATTTAGTTTGTGTATGTAGGTGAATCGGTGGAAGTGTGATCATCTGGTATGAGATTCACTATGGTGAAGCAGATTGGTCATGTGCAGCAAGATCTAGACAACAAGATCCAAGCCAACAATATGCAGACCTAAAAGTAAGCAGAGGCATATGATTTTTTTTTTAGTTTTTCATATGTGCTTTCTTCCCATGTAAATATTAAGAGGGGGAATGTTAGGAAATTTAGATTTTACTTTAGGTAATTATTATTTACTAAGTGGTAAATAAGTTTGTTATATTGTTATATCGTGTGTGTGTGTGTGTGTGTGTGTGTGTCTATATATATATATATATATATTATAACAATATATAGTAGGCATTTTGTTACGAGATGTTAGATGAGATCCTATATTATAGGAGATATAAATCCTATATATATGTAACCTATGAATATGATTTGAATGAGCAGAATGAAGATATTATGTGTTTTCTACAGTGCAAAATTGGTGTCTTTTAGACCAACACAGTTGGTGTCATAAAAAAATTGGAGGTAACATTACATGCTTGTCCTAATGTTTCAATTTTACAAGATGTAACCGTTGTAGATCTACCTACCTATTTCAATAATTTCTTGTCAATAGATTTTACAAAAAATATAGGTGGTTATATTTCTTCAGATTGGTCAGTTTTGTTCTTCACTACGAGGTATGGAACTAATGTTATGGTAATTTCAGAACCTCTAGCTAGATTTCACATTGAACCTCATGTTTTGAATGCTGGAACAAATTATGCAGCTATAGACTAGACCAATTTTGATGTTACAACACATATTTCTACATTAGATGGTGTTTCTCACTTGTTTATGGATGAAAAAATTCAAGAAGAACACACTTATGATCCTTACAAGGAAGTAGAAGAAGGATTACTCGGTGTTTACTGTCTTCATGAGGAAGAAACACCTATTACTTTGTTGTCCAAAGAAGAAAACAATGATGAAGGCATATGGAAACTTCATTTTGATGGTGTTAATAACAAGAAAGAATAAGGCGTAGGTATGATGCTGACTTCCCCTTCAAATCAGAGGTATTTTCCAACTTTAAGTCTGTAATTTTCATGTACTTGTAATGTAGATGAATACGAAGCATTGATTCATGGCCTATAATGGTCTAGAAAGAGAGGAATCAACATGTTACAAGTGTATGGTTATTCTAAATTAGTTATAAACCAAGTTAAGAACTATAATGTCTGTAAGAATTCATTGCTGAAATCTTATAAGCATATAGTTTCAGATATGATGGATGATTTTCAAGCTTTTAACATTCAATCAGTCCTAAGAGCTGAAAATAAAGATGCAGATAGACTTACAATAGTTGGAGCTAGCTTTGAAGTGCTAGAACAGATTGACAAGAATAAAATACAACCACATATAAATCTAATTATCAAACCTTTAGTACCTGATACCGAAGAAAACTGGCAAGTTTTCGAAAATGACAAACAAATCTGTAGATTTTTGTAGCAAGAAGATGAATTTTCTGTAGTTAATAAAGAAAAATTGCAGCACCAATATGGTAACCATATTGTCCAGCTGAATTCAAATAAATTACCCCAAGGACTGCTTATTTTAGAAGATATTTTTAGTTCTGATGATCAGCTAAGAAATGACAAAGGAAAGATCTCAACACATGCTGATAACTACGAAGAGATTTCAATTGATGATGAAAAGAAATTAAAGATTGGAAAGGTATGTTCCTTAGCTAAAAAATAGTATTTTATCAATTTATGCAAATAATTAAAAGATTTTTATGCTTGGAAATACCAAGATCTTAAAGGTTTTGATCCTAGTTTGGCACAACATACTATAGAATTACAGCCAAATTCAAAACCTGTAAGGTAAAAACAGAGTCCTATTAATCCCAAGATTGAGACATTAATGAGAAAAGAAATGTAAAAGTTAATTGAATATGGAATTATTTTTCCCATCAAACACTCAAGTTGGGTTGCCAACCTTATGCATGTTTGAAAAAATAATGGCGAGATTCGACTATGTGTGGATTTCAGAGATCTTAATAAAGCTTCATTAAAATGCTGCCCAATATGGAATGAGATTTTAAGAATATTTTTAGGTGTAGATAGGCTTTCCTTGTTGGATGGTTATAATGGATAAAATTAGATTCTTGTACATGAAGAATATAGATACAAAACAACCTTCGCTACGAAGTGGGGCAGTTACACTTACAAGAGAATGCATTTTAGACTTTCTAATGCCAGTGCAACATTTTAACGTGCAATGGATATGGATTTTATTAGCCTCTTGAATAAATGCATATTAGTTTTTTTAAATTATGTTACTATATTTTCAAAGAATTTTTATGATCATCTTATGCATTTAAGGTAGAATTTTCAGATTTACAGGCAGTTTGGAATCTCTTTGAATCCCAAAAATTCTATTTTTCAGTGCATGAAGGTAAATTACCCGGACATATTGTTTCTAGGTGGGGCTTAACTATTCATCCAGTTGTCCTTGCCTTATCATAAGAAGGCATTACAAAGTTTTCTTGGAAAAATTACCTTTGTTAGAAGATTTGCTCCAGATTTTACAGCATTGGTTAAACCATTGACAACTATGCTAAAGAAAGACAAAACTTTCTCTTTGAACAACGAAGAAAGAAAATAATTTGAAGCCATTAAGTTGGCTATTTCACAATCTCCTACTTTGGAAAATCCCAATTTTGATAAGGACTTCACAATGTATGCACTTGCAAGAGCTAAAACCATTTCAACAATATTAACTCAAGTTAATGATGATAACATAGAACAACCCATTGCTTTCTTTACATGACTACAAGATAAGGTACACTTTTCTTGAAAAATAGGTACTTGTAGTAGTTAGAGGACTAAAAAATTTCAAGTACATCCTTTCAAATAACAAGATTCATGTTCTAGATTCTCACCCAAGTGTTAAAGCGTTACTATTGAACAATGAACTAGATGAGAAGCGAGCAAGTTGTATTACAAAAGTTATGGAGTACAATGTTGATATCTGTGTTACTAAAATAATATGAGGAAAATGATTCTGTGAACATTTGATTACTGATATGGAAATATAGCAGACTGGAAATTCATTACAACATACTGCAGTTTTGTATCAACAACCTGAAATTTTATTACAACCTGAAAACAGCAACCCAAACTCAATCCGGAGGTTCCAGGATCAAGTTGGACGACTGATTTGATAAATTACTTGCAACAGGGCACCTATTCGGAAGGTATGGACAAGAACAAATGAAGGTGTTTTAGACTATAGGCCATACCTTATGCTTTTATTGATGGTGTGTCGTTCAAGAAAGATATCAATGGAGTTTTTCTAGAGTCTAACAATTACTCTCTGAATTTCATGAAGGACATGCAAGAGGTCATTTCTCAGCACGTACTATATCTCTTAAAATTATGAAAGCTAGTTATTGTTGGCCTAACATATTCAAGGACTACTTTGAATGGATTAAGAAGTGTAAAAATTGTGCCTTCTTTGTTAGAAAAGAACAATTAGCTTTGCTACCCTTACAAACTATTTCAGTGGATCAACCATTCATGTAGCGGGGTCTTGACTTCATTGGCATGATAAATACTCCTTCATCACAAGGACACAAGTGGATCTTGACTACCACATATTATTTTACTCGCTAGAATGAAGCAGTGGCTTTGAAAGAAGCCAATGAAACTTCAATCTTATCATTTTACAAAGGTATAGTTTACAGATTTGGTGTTCCATTCACTACCATTTCTGATAATGCTTTAGCGTTTCTTGGTGTAAAAGTAACATATTGGGATGTTGAGCATGGCATTTATCTGAGTACTTCATCTAATTATTACCCATAAGGTAATGGAATAGATGAAAGTAATAATAAGAATATGCTCAAGATTATAAGAAGAATGCTCAAGGAAAACCAAAGAGCTTGGTATCTGATGTTAAATTCAACACTTTGGGCTGATAGAGTGACTCCTAGAAGATCATTTGGAAACTCACTGTACAATCTTGTTTATGGTCATGAGGCAAGAATGCCTATTTCAATTGAGCTTCCCACATTAGATTTATTACAGCAGATGAAATTACCTGAGAGTGAACCAATGCATGTTCACTATGTAAAAATTATGGAACCACAAGAGATAAGAGATCAAGCTTACTTGAACATGGAGAAGAATAAGAAACATATCAATAGTACGTTTGATAAAAAGGCTAAGCTCATAATTTTTAATGAAGGATACATTGTGCTGAAATGGGATGCTGATAGAGCAAAGTTAGGAAACCACACAAAGTTTGATATAATTTGGAGTAGTCCTTACATGATTTCAGCTTACAAAGAGCACAATGCATTTTAGCTTTCAAGGATGAATGGAGAGGAACTTTCCATTCCTGTGAAGGGTATGTTTCTCAAGAACTGTTATTGAAGATATCATAAGTGCTGATTAGAGTAGGATTTCCCTTTCAATAAGTGCAATTCATGTACATTGCAACATTAAATTTCAATAAGTGCATTTATGCATGATCTTTTCCTAGCTTTAGATTGTTTCAGAAGGGTTGGTTATTTAGAAAAGAATAGATTTTGTTTATATGCTTTGAATCCATGCCCAATGGACAAGATCAAGGCACTAGTCTTAAAGCTAGTAGGAAGCTTTCCCCGTAGGATCGCCAGAAATGTTGACATTTCTGCACTCATGTAAAAATGGGAACTCAAAACTTCGTTTCAAGAAAGAGGCATTGATGTGATGTACCTAACTAAGGGGAATGCATACAATTTTCTTAGTGGTTTTAGCTTTCAATAATTGATTAACAACATGCAATCTACATCTATGTGTGATGTTGTGGAATGCAACATCTCACATATGCTATCATTCCATGTTCATCTTCAGCAAGGAAATACAAAATCCTTGAAGGACTAGTGCATAGCCTCAATGATGGTGATAATCATAACATAGGTGGGATACTTCATCCCATTGCAACAGAAAGAGTTGTAGTTTGCATGGCTGAAGGTACATTATCAGTTACAAGTACGTTAATTCTTGTTATTTTTTTATGTTTGAATGAGATTAATTGTGTTTTGATTTGTTTAGTTCATTCCACAATTATTGTTTATAGTAATCAAATGCAAAAGGAAATAAACAACTCAATTATATAATTTAATTTCATTTATTCATAAATAGATACAAATTAAGTTTTCCCACATAAGCCGTGGGAAGTAACTTATGACTATTTAAGTAAAAGATGCATGTACACAAAGCTATAAGCAAAAGAATATAGAGAAAACTCATCATTTTCTTCATCCTTTTCTTCTGCATCATCCCATTACACATTGTACTTGAAAAGAGAAGAGAAATGGATGTCATATTTGAGCTGAGGGTTTAATTTGTATGCATGTGCTAAAAGTTTCATGTAAATGAACCAATTGAAGTCAACAAACATAAGGTACATCAAAAGAGCTAGATACAAAATTAAGAAAGTAATATCTTGCATAAGCACATGTGATTCTTAGAATCATGACAAAAGAAGAAAGAAAAATCACTATGGAATAAAAGAGAGGCTGAAAGCCTATTTATTTTCTAAATTTTGTCTTAAGTACGCAGGTAAATGTAGCAGATGGGAAAACAAAAGATTAACTGTTATAAGAATGAAGTATAGGTGCAATCTATAATATGATTTCAGTTAGCAACTTGTAGATATAGTTTCCATGAGCATCATTACACTTTCAATACAAATTTTGTTTTGGAGATAAAAAACTTGGCTACAAAATTTTTGTCAAAGCATTGTATTAACAACAAATTTAAATTGTTCAAAATGCTTTGCCAAGGAAAAATTTATAGGTGCACACTTTCAACATTTAGAATGCTTCAAAATAGAAAGGAACACCTACTGTTACATTCATACAATACTTCATGCATCATCTCAAGATACATCATGAGCAGTGTAATTTCATCAAGAACAGTCAACACTACAAAACTTGAAGGTGCCAGGAAAATAAGACATCAATTAAAAACCTTCAAGATTGATGACTAAAATGAGGTTTCATTCATACCATTTCATATTGATCAAGATATAAAAGTGGTTACAGAAAAGAAGGTATTCATATCAAGTCCAAGATGTTTCACCACTCCCAGAAATGAGAATAGAATTATCATGGGTCCAAAGTTTGAACAAGAAGAAACATCTAGTTTTTAGATCTTTTTAAAAATGCTTTTAAGATCCATTACATCTCATCAAGTAACTAGAGCAAAAAGTAGTGAACTGAAGAAAGCACCTAAACTTGTAAATTACCTTAAAGAATTGAAGTTATCTTTTCAAATACATGTGCCACGAGGGAAAGAAAATGTCATCTTTTCATAAAGGAGTTCAACATGATCATATTGAAGTATCCAGGAATTTCAGACAAGAAGAGATACAAGTATCATAGCTGGATGAGAAAAATCCAAAGCAAGTTGCAGGCACATATGGATGACTAAATTTTCACAATTTATCAAGTACAGTGTATAATCATGAAACCTTTCTATAGAAGTCATAGTCCATGTACAACTAACTACACGTACAATGACCAAACTCATTGTAGTCAACAAAGTATAATAAGTACAAAAATGATCAAAATGCCAAAGATTGTCAATGATTCAGAGTGCAATGACAGACTTCTTCAAAGATAATAATACAAAAGAGTATGCATATAGTAGAGAAGGCGTGCAAATCAATACTTCAAGTTTAGGCACATCCATTATTTGTAAAGGATGAAAAGAGAAGGTAGATATTTATATCAATAGCAAACTACATATTTTAATACAAAAGAAAAACATTTTTTAGTTACAAGTGAATAAAGGGTTCAATATTCATCAAACAACAAGGAAAATACAACATATCAAAGCATCCAGACTTGTAATTAGTAAGTGAGTATTATTCTAGTCACCTCTGAAATGCATAGTCCAAATTTATTGCATAAATTCAAAGTATTGTAGAGGGAGTTACAATTGAATGTTTCTTTAAAAAAAAAACAGGAAAATTACATGATCATTCTTCCTTAGGATTGAAGAAATACAATTATCTACTCAAGATACATGTACCCTAAAGTAGTGCATAGTACGATCCCAAAAGGAAGACAAAAAAAAAAGTGTTTTGTATTTCAAATTTCAAATCATATCCACAGAATTCCGAGCCACATTCAACCATATTTATACTTTTGAATAATTTTAGGAAGGTAGCCATATTCTTTCAATTTCAAAGAGGCTTTCGAACATAACATATATTACACAACCATTCTTACTTAGGCTCGAAGAAACGAACCTTCATTAAAACATAAACACCCATAAAAAAGGTTCCAGATCTATATGAGCACTCTAATGTTTGAAAGAAGGATTATAAACTATAGTTTTTAGATCCATGAATGTAGATGCTAAATAGAAGCATTCATACAATATTTTCAAGCATAGGAAAAAGGAATCATGACAAGCTAAAGGAAAATCATTTGGGTTATGTATGAAACAAAATTTTGATTCTAGATTGAAATTATACAGGTGCAGATAGAGGAAAATCATTCATTCTTCCACGGCCTCAAAGGATTCCTTAAAAATTTGCAGTAGAAGTTATAGGAAAATGCACGAAAAACAAAACCCTCATAGATTAACGAGAAAAGAATAATTGAAACAAGGATAAGTTCATTTAGAACACAAACATGAAAGACTTGTCATCATTTTACAAAGAGAGATTAAATATAGACTTGACAACTCACCATTTTGGGTCGAGTTTCCTTCAACCCTTGAGAGAGTCATCAAGAGTGGAGCTAAAAACAAAGATCCCAAACTGATGTAAGCTCAATAATTTCATCACAGAACCAAAAAATGAAAAGAAACATAAAATATTTAGTAGTAAGAAGGTACAAAGAAAGCTCAAGAAAATCATATATACAATGCTCTCAAAACTAGGTTTTACCTTCTTAAAGCGAACGACGACCATTTCTAGCACAAAACTAGAGAGCTTCAAAATAAGCTCGAAAACATTTTCACGGTGACCAACTGAAACCTTTGACCCAGAAGATTAAAAGGTCATAGAGAGACCATAAATTCACGCACAAAAACTCCATTAATGGACGAAGGTGAGCTCAAAGAAGTTTAACAATGGTGGCTTGGAACAATTTTGACAGGGCTTCGCCAAGCCAACCAACTTCGAATGAAAATGAAAAAATGACAGGTTGCATTGGATTTTGCTACCTTAACCCAGGGGAAAACTTATTCTTACCCCAGTTAGAATGAGGTACAAAATCCAGTGGTGGGTAGATCACATTAAAAATTAAACAGAGAAAATGCAAACTGCCAGTCAACCACAGAGTTAGCAGAACCGAATCATGATTAGTGAAAGTACCAATGTGGTAGTGTGTCCTGCAAACCCTAACCACCATGGTTAGCCTTTTCCACCGAAAAAATGATAAGGGATCGGGCATCATGGGAGGGGAATTCCCCAATTAATTATTATTATCCCTAGTTGACTAGAGTTGAAAAATAATCAAATATCAAAGTGGCCGAATACCTAAATAGATCATTGCATTGACCTTAACTAAGGTATTAAACAATGATATATATGCCATTGAATGTGCAAGGGGCCTAATAATCAACATGATTATTAATCTAACTACACGCCATGCCCAAATTGTTGAGTTGTGGAGCTCAATTACTTTAGATTAGCATGCAGTATGAAACTTGCTAGAAAACACAGTAACCGACATCAGTTATGGAGGGACCAACATCGGTCATCAGTCATGAAAGGAGGAACCGAACATCGGTTAGGGCTAACCTGGCGTTGGTTACCTGTGTCTGAGTGTTTTAATTAACTCTCGGGAATTAGATCTATTTTTAGTATTAAAGTAAGATCTATTGATTGTAATTGCATGGCATAAGTGCCCTAAGTTTGTATACACCTATATAAGCATGAAAGCTAGGGTTTAGAAGTAAGAATTAAGAAGAACTTGAAAAAAGTTGATGATTATTGTGAGAATAATTGTGAGAGAGAGAATTCTTGGAGAAGAAGCAAAATCTTGGGTGAAAGACAATACTGTACATCTGAGAGGTGTGGAAGATTGTAAATCTTCAATTGTATATCTTGTCAAAGCTTTGGATAATAGATTGGATTATTTCTTGGTGGACGTAGCCCACACTGGGTGAACCAACGTTAAATATGGTGTTGATTTATATCTCTTGTTTTGTATAATTCTTCTGGTAGAATATCCGTTTTTCATTGCATGTATGTTTAGATCTGATATATTATCCGTACAACCTTGTGCTAACCCCAACAACTGGTATCAAAGATGCTTTTTTAGTGTTTTATGTGTTGACATATTTACTCACAAAGGGTTTTCTTATTGAGTGGGAGCTACAACAATGGATAGAAGAAAACAAATACAAGGTAGAGAAGTTTGATGGCTGAAATTATCAATTATGGAAGATGCAGATTGAGGATTATCTGTATCAAAGAGATTTGTATTTACCGTTGGATGAGAAGTCTAGACCTACGAAGATGACTGATGAAGAATGGAATATTCTTGACAGAAAGGATTTGAGATCTATAAGATTGAGCCTGACAGCATCTATGGCTTCCAATATTATAGAAGTGACTTCTACGGTAGGGTTAATGAAGTCTCTTGCTAATTTATATGAAAAAACTAGTGCTTCAAATAAATTTTATTTGATGAAGAAACTATTTAGTTCTAAGATGCATGAAGGTGGATCTGCATCTTGTCATTTGAATGATTTTCGATCTATTGTAAATCAGTTAAAATCAGTTGATATTCTGTTTGATGATGAAGTGAAAGACACTTTTATTCTTATGTTCTTTGCCTGATAGTTGGGATAACTTGGTAATGGTTTTTAGTAATACAACATCTGCTAATAATATTTTGAAGTTTGATGATGTGGTTAGTATAATCTTGAATGAAGAAATTCGTAGGAAAAGTACATAGGAATCATCATCTAGGAATGCTTTGAATGTAGAAAGTAGGGGCAGGTAGAAGGAGAGATCCAAGAGTAAGAGTAATGGGAAATCAAAGTCAAGGGATAGCAGATCTAAATCCAGAGGTAAGGGAATTACCTATTGGAAATGTGGAAAGAAAGGACATGCAAAGAAAGATTGTTGGTCAAAGGATAAAGAGAACCAACAACCAGACAAAGGTAAAGAAGAAAATCTTGCTGTAGCAGAGGTAATGCAAGATGCTCTTATTCTTTCTTTAGATAATAGAATTGAATCATGGGTTTTAGATTCAGGAGTTTATTCTTTCCATGCAACCCCTAATAAGGGTTATTTCAGAAATTATGTCCAGGGCAATTTTGGGCATGTTTATTTGGGTGATGATGAACCTTGCAGTATTACTGGTAAAGGGGAAGTTCATCTAAAATTGTCAGAATGGAAATACATGGGTATTGAAATATGTGAGGCATGTGCCAAGCCTCAGGAGGAATCTTATTTCTGCAAGGAAACTAGGTGAAACTGGTTGCATGGTTACATTTACAGGAGACTCTTGGAAAGTCACCAAGGGTGATTTTGTTGTGGCAAGAGGTAAGAAGGTAGGAACGTTATATTTATCTACTATGTTACTGATTCCTTTTCTGCATTATCTACTTCAGATTCAGATGCATGCATGTGGCATAATCGGTTGGGCCATATGAGTAAAAAAGGAATGCAAATATTAAAGGCTAAGGGTAAGTTATCAGATTTGAAAGATTTAGATCTTGATTTCTGTGAGCATTGTGTCTTTGGAAAGAAAAAGAGAGTGAGATTTCTCAAAGTTGGGGCAACTAAGAAGGAGCATAAATTGGAGCTTGTACACTTAGATGTGTGGGGACCAGCTCAGGTAGCTTCTCATGGAGGATCCCAATATTATGTTACTTTCATTGATGATGCTACAAGAAAGGTATGGGTTTATTGTATTAAACGTCAAATATGATGTTTTTGAGACTTTTAAAAGATGGAAAACCCTTGTTGAGAATGAATCAAATTCAAAGTTAAAGTGCCTTAGATCTGACAATGGTGGTGAATATTGTAGCAAGGATTTCAATGATTATTGTTCAGTGAATGAGATACATAGAGAAAGAATGGTTCCAAGAACACCACAAGAGAATGGTGTTGCAGAAAGAATGAACAAGACAATCATGGAACATGCTAGAAGTATGAGGATACATTCTAGATTTCCTTTACAGTTTTGGGCAGAAGTAGTTGATACATCGGTTTATTTGATTAACCGTGGGCCTTCAAGTTCACTAGATGGAGGAATACCAGAGGAAGCTTGGACTGGAAAAGAGGTAGATATTTCTTTTCTTAAATTTTTTGGTTCAAAATCTTTTGTGCATATTGATAAGGAAAATAGGAAAAATGTTGGATGCAAAATCCAAGAGATGCACTTTCATTGGTTATGGATATGGTGATTTCAGATTCCATATTTTTGGGATTTAGTAGAATTATAAAATTATTAGGAGTCGTGATATTGAATGGAATGAAAAGAAATATACAATGGATCAAATTTTGGTACCCAAGGATGAACCGGTTGAGAAGTTTGTGAATGAAAATGAACTCTCGGATTTAAAAGTAATACCGACAGGGTTACATAGTAACCGATGTCAGTTGACCCCTGACCGACATCGGTCAGCTGAACCGATATCGGTTACAAAAGATCCAAACCAACATCGGTTAGCAGAACTGACATCGGTTACAGGTGACCGGCATCGGTCATTGACAAATTTGGATATAAATGTCCAGGAGGTCCAAAATGAGCCTCCGGTACCCCAAACTCCTGTGAGAAGGTCACAAAGGGTAAGTAAACCTCTAGAAAGATTTACACCTTCTCTATTTTATTTATTATTGACTAATAATGGTGAACCAAAGAGTTTTGAAGAAGCAATGCAGGATGAGACCCACGTCTAGTGGGAGCATGGCATGGATGAGGAGATGGACTCCTTAAAATAGAACCAGACTTGGGATTTGGTTAAGTTGCCAGCAGGTAAGAGGACATTGCAGAACAAGTGGGTTTACAGGATCAAAGAAGAAGAGGGTGGACAAAAAAGGTACAAGGCAAGGATTGTAGTAAAAGGATTTACATAGAAAGTAGGTATTGAATTTGGTGAAATATTTTCTCCTGTTGTAAAGATGACTTCTATTCATACTGTATTGAGTTTAGTTGCAGTACATGATTTACATTTAGAGCAATTAGATGTGAAGATGGATTTTCTTCATGGTGATTTGGATGAAGAGATTTATATGTAGCAGTCACTTGGGTATGAAGTCAAGGGTAAGGAGAAATTAGTGTGTAGGTTGAAAAAGATCCTATATGGGCTCAAACAAGCTCCAAGGAAATGGTACATGAGGTTTGATAGTTTTATGCATGAGCATGGTTACTTGAGATGTGAATCTGACCATTGTGTTTATTTCAAGAAGCTTAAAAGTGGGAACTATATTATTTTGTTATTGTATGTGGATGATATGCTTATTGCAGGATCTAGTATGTAGGACATTGGTGAGCTTAAGGGAAAGTTAGCTCACACATTTGCTATGAAGGATTTAGGAGCTGAAAAAAGAATCCTTAGCATGCAAATACACAGAGATAGGAAGAACAAGAAATTGTATTTATCTCAGGAGGATTATATCTACAGGGTGTTAGAAAGGTTCAAGATGCAGAATGCAAAACCTATTAGTACACCTATGGCTAGACACTTCAAATTGAGAAAAGATCAGTGTCCTTCATCACATGAGGAGGTCAAATACATGACACGAGTGCCATATGCTTCAGCAGTTGGGAGTCTCATGTATGCTATGGTTTGTACCAGACCAGACATTGCACATGCAGTGGGAGTTGTGAGTAGATATATGGCTAATCTAGGTAAAGAACATTGGAAAGTAGTCCAATGGATACTCAGGTATTTGAAATGGACATCTAACATGTAATTATGCTATGGAGGTTTGGATATTTCATTATGTGGCTATGTTGATTCGGATATGGCTGGAGATTTGGATGGTAGAAGGAACACTACTGGATATATTTTCACAGTAGGTGGGATGAAAGTTAGTTGGATTTCAAGATTGCAGAAGGTTGTGGCTTTGTCTACTACAGAGGAAGAGTATGTTATAGCTAAAGAGGCTAGCAAGGAGATGATATGGATGAGTAGGTTCATGAAAGAGTTGGGAAAGGAGAAAGATGATTACAAATTGTTCAGTGACAGTCAAAGTGTAATTCATTTGGAAAAGAACTCAACGTTTCATTCAAGAATGAAACACATTCAGTTGAGGTATCACTTCATACAACAGGTATTGGAGGATGGGCAGTTGAATCTAGAAAAGATTCATATGAGTGAGAACCCTGAAGATATGCTAACAAAGCCATTAGCAAAGGAGAAGTTGGAGCTACACTCCACTTTTGTTGGTCTTTGAGTTTGAGACTTGAAGAGGAAGAAACAAAGCTAAGGAAGGATCCAAGAATGACGTTGTACATGTATGGTATAGTAATTAATCTCCAAGTGGGAGATTGTTGAGTTGTGGAGCTCAATTACTTCGGATTAGCATGTAGTATGAAACTTGCTGGAAAACATAGTAACTGACATCAGTTATGGAGGGACTGGCATCAGTCACCTATGACCGTCATCAATCAAGAAAGGAGGAACCGACATCGGTTAGGGATAATCGTTGTCAGTTACATGTGTGGGTGTTTTAATTAACTCACGGGAATTAGATCTATTTTTAGTATTAAAGCAGATCTATTGATTGTAATTTCATGGCTAAGTTCCCTAAGTTTGTATATAGCTATATAAGCATGAAAGCCAGGGTTTAGAAGCAAGAATAAAGAAGAGCTTGAAAAATTTGATGATTATTATGAGAATAATTGTGAGAGAGAGAATTCTTGGAGAAGAAACAAAAGCTTGGGTGAAAGACAATATTGTACATTTGAGAGGTGTGGAAGATTGTAAATCTTCAATTGTATATCTTGTCAAAGATTTGGATAATATATTGACTTGTTTCTTGGTGGACGTAGCCCACACTGGGTGAACCACGTTAAATATGGTGTTGATTTATATCTCTTGTTTTGTATAATTCTTCTGGTAGAATATCCGTTTTCATTACATGTATGTTTAGATATGATATATTATTTGTACAACATTGTGCTAATTGAAACACAAATCAAAAGGAGGGGTCAATGATTAATAATCGAATCATGTGCCATGTAAAATCAAAATCCCCTCATGCTTTAAACAATGATATCTGCTACGGTCAAAGAATCACTTTACCTTAATATATGCTAACTTTCCTTAAAGTTTGCTAAGGAAACCTCGTACAAAGGAGGAAGGATAAGATATTATTTTGCATGTGCACAGGTGGTCCCCACAAGTTAGAGATGAATTATTTTTGCTGAGTACTGAAATAAAAAAGTATTGTTTTTGCACAGGAGTGTATTTTTGCATGTGATCACAAAGGACATAATAATGCAAGTGTCACATCAGTGAAGGAGATGATTATTCTAATCAATTAGAGGATAAAGTATGATTATTTAATCATCAGGAAAAAGAAGAGTGTGTGCATGCACCTTGGAAGACTTGAACATTAAGCAAGGGCTATCATTAGCTAAAGTATTCACCCAGATTTATTCATTGTATCAGATTTAGATAAGCCAAACTACACTTGACTGTGGATGTATTTTTTGATTTAAAAGGCTATTAATGCCTAATTATAACAACAAGCTATTTTATCCTTTTATTTATTGACAATGAAGCTTAATAATAACATGTATGTGTAGTTAGGACTTAGTGTATTTTTAGGGGATGGGTGAATAATTTTTGCTATATATTGTATGCATTGGCAAAGCACAAAGGGATAAGGATTATTATAGGAGGAATTTTGTACTGAGAGCTAAAATCATTGGCTAGATTTTCCCTTAGTGAGAAACAGTTATTACCTTTCCAATTTTTGGAGTGGTGTGTATTAGTCTATTAACTCTTGTGAATGTTAATTCCCTGAGTTAATTAACTTGATGCAAATTGTTGTTTCTATATAGTCTTAGTGTGCATGTTAGCTGCTGTGTTATTGTGATTTATCTCTCAACATATAAGTGTTTGCCTTAGGACCAAGCTGAAACCCATTGGATCGTGCTTCATTAATTTTTTCTCAGTATATTGTGCATGTTTCTTAGTCAAATCCCTCATCAATTTTGGTGTATCACCTCATTTAAACTTCAGTTTCAACCATATTTTTACCCTTAAACCCCACAGGTAATCATATTTAGGATACATCAATAAGGAACAAGCCTTGTAATCTCGGAGACTCACCTCAACATAGGGATAGCCACAGCCCTGAGGTGTTTCCATTATATATGCAAAAGTGAGGGAAAAGTAAGCTTAGAACACCTATTGTTATCCCTCAATCAGGGTGCACTTTTGAGAGATAAAAAAATCCATTTGAAGAGCTGGTCAGGAAAGATGCTGGAGATCCCTTATCCTTCAATGAGGACACCTTGGATTCTCTTGCAGAAATTAGGTATGCTATTTTTAACATTTCTAAGGAGCACCAAATTCGGTCAAGCAATGAAAAAAATTAAACACTACTTCTGAGACTTGGATCAAGGCCTTGAGCTTCATACATCTCTCAAGTAGAGAAATTGGAACATGTGGTAGCTCTTTGCAGTAAGGAGTTCAAGAACTAATAAATTTCCCCAAGTGCATTGCTGCAAGGTTTATCAGGAGGTGGATCTTCATCGGCGGATGTTTCCTTTCCATCAACATGATCTTATCCTCCTTTTATTCTCTCCTCCTTCCTTTCTTCCTCATGTTCTAATTCTCTGTTAGGAAGGTACTTTTCACATTTTTTGTTATTCATTTAAATGTGACCTATAACAAACATTATAATGAGTTTTTTTAATTAATAAAAGGGGCCCACTTTTCTTTCCTAGGAATATGAAAGGTCAAAATTTGTAAGGGTAAGTGAAAATTCATGTGGGAGTAGATGAAGAGTCTTTTATAAATTTATATATTTGGATGACTCCCTCATTCCAAAGGGTTATAAATTGTGCGTCTCTAAGTAGATAGCTATTGCACTACTAAGAAGTAAGCAAAAAATAACATTCTTCCATTCATTTTCTCCATGTTTCCTCTATCTCTCTACTTTTCATCTTTATGTACATGATAATCTTTTACAACTAAGGAAGGTGTTAGTTCGTTTGATGAATGAATTAATGGAATTTTGTGTCCATGGTTTATTGTGTCTTGTCATTGTTAGCAAAATTGTTTTCTTCTAATTGAGTGTGGATTAATTATGGTTAATGCTTGTGAAAATATTCTAGTGCCTATTTACAAGATTAAACCCTCTCTCTTAAAGTTATTGCTCCCTTTATCTCACATCCTAAGAAAATTACTCCCTTGCACTAGGTGCAAGAAATTTTCCATAGGTCTATTGGAGTAGTCCCGTGTGATTGCTGGCTTCACCGTCACCCACGATATATTTTTATGTGCATTAAATAAATGGGAGCCTCCGCATCACAAAGAGGAGGGAAATATTCCTGAAGCGTTGGCGAAAATCAATTAATTTGTCGTGAAAAATTATTCACCAACATGTCCTATGGTGCCATGAGCTTCTAGTTTCAAACTATCATGTTTGGTGGCCTAACACTTACTCAAATTGAATATTTCATCATTTTTTACATTCATCGAGATAGTGATAAAAACCACATTGACTTGGGGAAAACCATGAAATGATTTTGTAGAGGGTTTCAACATAGAGGTGTAGGTCCAAATGAGACATTTCATAATTCCAAAAAGTCCAATAACTCTCCCATCGAAGTTATAGCATTTTTTTCTCTGAGGGCTCTTAAGGGACTACACCCAAACAAGGTAGATGAGAAGGATCGAGATCATTAGGCACTAAAATGACACCTCCCCTAGCATATAACATCCCATCTTGATGTGTAAGAATTATTCATTTTGTGTCGTGTACTCCTAGTTTCAAAATACCACGTTTGGCGGCCTAACATTGACTCAAATTGAAGATTTCGACACCATTACATTCACTGGAGCAATGAGAAATTTGCATTGACCTAGGGAAAACCAAGAAAAAATATTGTAGAGGGTCTCAATGTAGAGGTTTAGGTCTAGATGATACCTTTTGAAGAGGCAAACATTCTAATAACTCACCCATCGAAGTTATAGCCTTTTTTGCTATCAATGCTCTTAAGAGACTACGCCCGACCAATGTAGCATTTATGGACCTTTAATGATTTTTCTAGAAATCCCAAATAACCTAGTCTATTCATAATATTTTTCTACCATTCAAGTTAGAACTGTTCATATGGAAAATCATTTTAGGTGAATGGTATTTCCTTCTTATTAATTTTACCTAGATTTTTCTTCCAATATGTATATTTTTTGGGTGTAATGTTAGCCCTCGAGATTTGTGAATTATCACCTTAGGTGGAACCTTAGTAGAGGAATATTTTTCTCAAAGTGAGTAATGTTTAAATATCCTTTGATTTCACATTACTTTTGTTTCTTGCGGTTATGTTTATGTTGATCCATCAAAGAAATAAGTGAATTTTTTTGGAGCATTTGACAGTAGGAGGTGAAAAAATCACCGGTGAATGACCTGAGAATTCTAGTCTTCAAACAATTAACATTAATGGCATGCAGTTTATATGTGCCTAGTCATAAGAAAAAAGAGTTTCACATTGATTGCCCTAGTATTTTCCACTCAAATTCTCCTCCCTCAAACTCCTCCTTCATCGCCCCTCTTCCTCCTCTAAAGTTTTGATCCCTTGAGTTTTATTTCTTTGATGCATCACTCTCAGTGTTTCTATCACCAATTACGAGTGTGCTGCAATAGTGGCTCCTGGGAAATTTTTATTATAAATAATTTATATTTAAATAAGCCTTGTATCAAATTGGTTGTGGTTCAATAGTGTATATGATGGTGTAAAAAATGTTGCTTAGCCATGTAGGAAGCTTCCAACCCCAGCAATATCACCAAGAACCAATAAATAAAATTATTATGATGATATAAAAGATGTTCTTTCCCGAGATACTAATAAAATATGAATAATTTTTTTTAAAAATCGGTCTTCACATGGTTTTTCAAGGATGGCAGCTTGGTGGTGACTCGTCCACGTATATTGCCGACGTGGCTCCCTGTCAATGCCAATGCAGGCTTGTGTTTATCCGTTGTAACATTGCGTGTTCCTATTCTGGAAAAAACGCTTATTGGCATTTAACCGCGCACGTTTAGGAATGCTTAACAAAAGTCAAGCTTACCAAATAGACGCAATTGCAAGCTCACACGTATTTTATTACTTGTTGGCTAGGATTGCCACCGACTGTTGAGTCTTTGACATATTTATTTGTAGATTTGTAGTCAACATGAATTTGTGTAAAAGATTGATCATCACGGTCGACGTTGAACTCGCAACCTCTTCGTCTGATTTCCCGTGTCACATGTTTGAACTAATACGACGCTTATTCTTTTTAAAACACATTGCTATTGATAGTTCGTCGAAATAAATAGTTGAGCAGGATGGTCAAACTTGTACGCAGATTCGCACCACTATGGCTCTTCCTATATATATGTATGTATGTGCAGATGTTTTGAAGAAAAGATTCTGAGTTAAAAAAGGAAGGAGATGGAGAGAGCCAGAAGGGAAGGCGTCATTCTTGTTTTAGCGATCCTGTTCAGCATTGAGATTAGGTTGGGAGTGGCGTGTGTGCCACCCCCATCGATAGAATGCAGTGGTAGATCAGGATGTCATATATTCAATTATCAAGGAATTTGGGATGATCTCGGCAGTTGCGAGGCCGGCACTGCACTATTTCCCACCAGTGAATCACAACTTGTTCACGCGGTCGCTTCTGCAGTGAAAATGGGGAAAAAGATGAGGGTAGTCAGCCGTTTCTCACACAGTCTAGCCAAACTCGCGTGTGTAGATAAGGAAGGGGTGATAATAAGCACGGGCGATTACGACTCGAAAATCGAGGTGAACAAAAAAGAGATGACGATTACGGTGGCGGCGGGCGTAATGATGAGGGACGTGATTGACGCAGCCGCCAAACAAGGCTTGGCTCTTCCGGCCATGACCTACTGGGACGGAGTTTCTGCGGCGGGCGTGTTGAGCACCGGAGCCCATGGCAGCGGCCTCCTCGGCAAGGGAAGTGCCGTCCACGAGCACGTCAAAGCCCTCACGATTGTAATTCCAACAACTGCTGCACGGGGCTACGCCAGAATTATAAGGCTTAGCAAATCCCACAAGTATTTTAACGCCGCCAGATTGTCTCTGGGAGTTTTGGGAGCCATTTCTGAGATCACGTTTGGATTGGAACATATGTTCAAGAGATCGGTGTCTCTGAGTTTGGAGGACGACGTCGGCATGGAGGAGAAGATCGTAGATTTTGTGAAGAAGCACGAGTTTGGAGATGTGTGGTGGTACCCTGCTCATAGGAAGGTCATTTGGGGGGAGATTCGTCGTGTTTCTGCGGATGAAAATGGGGACGGAATCAACAAAATGCAACAGTTGGGTCAGCCAACTAGCGTAGCCGACTCTGACGACACTGCGACCATACGTAAGCTTTTCTTAGAGGCTCTTCTCATATTAATAAAATATATTGGGATTCATTTGCTAGTTTCTTACGTTTTTATATTGCAGTTAGTAGGATTGAATCAAGAGAGGACACGGAGACGGTATGCAATCTTACGGAAGCAATAATGAGCGCGAGAGTATCGACAGGCGCGGGATTCATGAACAGTGAGAGTGGAGGTTTCAGTAATTACCCAGTGATAGGATGGAATAACCGCATGCAGGCCACAGGAGGATGCCAAGATTATTCCCACAAACGAGAGCCCAATCCCATCTCGTGCACGCCGCTTCATATTTACGACAAGAATGAATCCATATGTTCGTGGGACCGTCGGGCGAATGGCGTGAGAGGCTTCGACGTGGAAATTTATGTGCCGCTGGTTAACATGAAAGAAGCAATTCTGGATATAAAAAAAATTCGAGACGTGAATCCACAGGCGCTGTGCGAGCTGGAGTTTTTGGAGGGCATGTCCATGCGTTCTGTGAAGAAATCGGAAGCTTATTTGGGTCATTCTGAAGATGTTATCACCTTCGAATTGGAATATTTGAGAAGTGAGGAATGGGACACGCCAAAATGGAACATGGACGTTTACGAGGAAATAGAGCAAATGCTTGTTGAAAAACACAGAGGGACACTGCACTGGGGGAAGTCGGGAGGGTTTTTGTTCGGCGGAGTTGCAAACAGGACGGTGGACTTGGAAAGATTTGTCCGCGCAAAGAAGGAAATGGATCCAAATGCTGTGTTTTCTAATGACTGGACTGATGGTGTGCTTGGTATTGGAGGTAAGGGCGTGCAAATATTGAGAGATGGCTGTGGTTTGCATAAGATGTGTAAATGTAGGGAGGATAGGCATTGCTCCCCACATAAAGGCTATTTCTGCAGGCCCGGAAGAGTGTGGAAACAAGCTCGTGTTTGCAGGAAGGAATTATGAATGAATACTTACCTAAATAAAAATAATTAAAGATCACACTATTATTTTTTTCTAACAAATAGAAAGACCCAATAAAACTAACGTGGTAAAAAGGACCTTAAAATTACATTCCTAAAACTTTAAAGTTCCATTCAGATCATGTGAAGACTTGATTGGCGTGTGTGCCACCCTCAACCGTGAATTGCAGCGGCGGATATCATGCAACAAACACAATATTCAATATTATATTATGTAATCTTTGTTTGAGGTTTTACAATTCT